>PVKN010004762.1:0-32641 GCA_004027915.1 Capromys pilorides
ATAACAACAGCAATAATAACAAAACTATAAGGCACATTTGGTATTACATATTTTTATAACTATATGTTAGGGTAAATACTGTTATAAAAATAAGGCATACTACATGCTACAGGTCAAATTTCTGGTAGTATTTCCTTAGAAATAAAATTACAACACATCTTATCAATAAAGACATAGTTCAAGACTCCAAGGGTATAAACCTATTTGTAGAAGAAAGGGAAATTTAATTTTTAAAATATCTATTTATTTATCTAACTATTTTTGAGACAGGGTCTTGTTATGCAGTTCAGGCTAGCTTCAAACTCACTTTGTATCCCAGGCTGGCCTTGAACTTGTGGTGATTCTCCTTCCTCAGCCTCATGGGTTCTGGGATTAGAGGCATGTACCACCATGGCCAGCAGGAAAGGAAAGTTTAAACCCAAGCCTTACATCTCATGATCCAAGAATAAAACATTGGTCATTATACGCCCACATTCTCACCTGTCCAACCAGTATAAGTAGAGCAATCATGAGGATCAGCTGTCTTCAGCCCTTCTTCCATTTGCTGTAGAAGATCTTTGATTTTAGTCTGGATCCTTTTAGCAAAATTTTGAATGATCTGAAGAACCAAAAAAAAGAGGGAAATTTAAATTCCACAAGAACAGGACAATGTTATAGTAACAGTCTAAGTTGCATGAATATAAACACAGATGTTATTTGCCACCACCATTTCAATGCCTCATTGGCTTTTACGCTGTTAGTACGTTACTGACACAATGCCTCAGATAGATTATACCACCTAATAGGATCATGAACTATTGTCTCCTGCAGAGACCAGCTCCTGTGCATCAGGTGATGCTGCACATCACACACAATGGTAACTAGCTTGTGCTAAGGTGCACAGCTCCTTTCCAGGGGAGATCTTTCATTTTCAGCTGGTCTTCTGTGAACCAGCACAGGCAGCAACATTCCAGTACTGGTTACCTGCATCCAAAACGTAGGATCCCTTCTCTGGCCTATTCCTCCCCCACTGACTTTAGCAGCTACTAACTTGTTTTTTAAGAAAGCTGTAGCAAGTGATGCTGTTGGATAGTAACTGACCCACAATAAAACTTTCTCAAAAATATACTTGATTCTCCTAAACCTTGCTGCTGCTTTACCAAGTTTATATAGTACCCTAAAGGGTTACCACTCGTAGTACTCCTTTGTTATCTTGTCAACAGTGTTTACAGCATCTTCACCAGTAACAGATTGCACCTCAAGAAACTACCTGCTATTATGGTCCTTAAGAAACAACTCAACCAGACACAGCTCTGAGAGACTCAGGCAGGAGGATTTGGGAAACTTAACAACTTGGTGAGACCTTGGCTCAAAACTTTAAAAAACAAGCAAGCAAACAAACAAACAAACAAAAAAAACCTTTCGGGGATGTAGCTTAGTGGGAAGGCCCTGGCTTCAACATTAGTGCTGAGAAAATGTAAAGAAGAGAAAGAAAGAAAGAAAGAAGGAAAGTAAGAAAGAAAGAAAAAAGGAGGAAGGAAAAAGGAAAGGAAGGGGAGGGGTGGAAGGGAGTCACATTATTAAGCAATTTGCCTTGAGTTCTACTACTCTGGAACCCAAGAGGATTGTAGGACTAAAATAATGACTGGATATGTGAGAAACCATCAGCTAATGTGGAACAGACTGCTGTAAGAGCACGGACTAGGGTGCCCCTGCAAATTCTGAAAATACCTTACTCTTACTGAGGTACCCTCAACTTTAAAGGGTGCAGGAGAATAGATAAATTTATGGCTAAGTAGATTTATGGCTCCAATTTATAGACAGACACTTCTTGCATGATGCAGAAGCAAGCAGGACTCTGACTCAAAGTTCAAAGTAACAAAGGCGATAGACACAAAGCAGGCCAAGACCCAAGAGTTCTAGTCACCCACATGAAACATAAGTTCTTTGAGCCAAAGTAATCTTAAGTCCTTGTTACAAAGTCTTCAGAGTGGGCCTACACCTAGAGGGCTGGAACCAGCTTCTTCCAAGTTCTTGTTGGAAGAACTGATACTCTGACCTCATCACACAAATTGTAATGTTCTTAGTGGCATTAGAATGGCATGCCTTTTTCAGAAGACTTTTGACTAATTCTGCCTAGAACCAACAGAGAAATCACTGTCTATTCAATTCCAGCTATTACCTTACCAAATGTAACTCAAGAGGAACGAGACTTGAAAGTTGAAATAGCTTTAACCCACGGGCTGCAGAGTGGAAGCTGCATTAGCTGGCTTGAAAATACCACTGATGCCACTGTTCATCTCCATAGGACCTGTTGGGTAGCCAAGCACATTGTCCACGAACAGTAATATCTTAAAGAACTCTTTTCCCAAAGCAGCAGGTCTTAACAGTGTGCTGATAATACACACATACTCTCTTCTCAGCTGTTTGCTTCTCTACTAGAACACAGGTACAGTAGAGTTGGTGTAATTCTCAAGGGCGCCACAATTTTCAGAATGGCAAGTAAGCATCAGCTTCAACCTAAAGTAACAAGCTGCATGAGCCCCTAACAACAATTTCAGGCTGGGTGCGGAGGTTCACACCTGTAACTCCATCACTGAGAAGACTAAGGCAAGAGGGTTATAAGTTTGAGTCCCACCTGGACAAGTTAGCAAGACTGTCTCAAAAAAGGGGTTGATAGAGATGCTCATTGGTGGTAGAGTATGCTTGGGTTCAAACAGACAGAGAGGGAGAGAAGAGGGGGAAGAAGGACAGGAGAGGGAGAGGAAGACTGATTTACTCAACGTGTCCTTTAAAGTTTGAAGCAAGGCATTAACTTCTGTTCCCTGGCTATGAAAATCTCAGCATCATCTCCCAATAGAAGGTTAGTCTGACTTCCCTGAAAACCTGTTGTTTTGGTGGTGTCTCCGTTATCAGCCATCAAGCTAGACCTTCATTGGTATAAGCTGCAGCACCAGCACCTGCACTCCATCTTGCCCTTTTATGTTATAGAGATGGATTCTTTTTTTTTTTTTTTTTTCTGTGGCCAGCTCAGCCTACCCTGGGGGAGGGGCTGGCATGGCAGGTGGTGCTGGGGATAAAAACATGGTCCCCACGTGCTTGCCTAAGCTTGCCTAAGCAGGCATTTTAGACTGCTGAGCTATCTTGCCAGCCCCTAGAGATGGATTCTTAAACTTCTGAAGTCTCTTTTTTTCTGAAGTTTCCTCACCTTCTCAGCCTTCAGAGAACTAAAGATAGGGCTTTCTTCAGTCTGGATCAGTTTTTAGCTCAGGCAAGTACAGTGCCTGATTTGATAGTATATCCAAACCACTCAAACTTTCACCACACCCACTTTTTTATGATTCATGTGTTCACTGAAGTTGCACTTTTCACGTCCTTTGCAATCATAATCTGGTTGGCTCCACGTCATAGAAGGCCTAGCTCTTCCCTATTTTGCTTTCCACAATCCTTCATCATAAACATTTATCATTTGTAGCTTCTGATTTGAAGTAGGAGATGTGTGACTCTCCCATTCACTTGAATGCTGGGTGGCCAGGCCCTTGGAGAGTTAATAATCAGCTTACTCTCAGCATTGCTGTGTCAGGCAGTTGAGGTCTGTTATGGTTTGTCTCCAGGTATCCCCCAAAGCCTCATGCAATTATGGGGCAGACTTCTAGAGTTTGTGATTAACTCATGATCCACTGGGATTATGGGTGTGAGTACTATATCCAGCCTGGGGTGGATAGCCTAAATGTAACATAAGAGAGACAGGGAGACTGACTCTTTGTCTGTTGGCACTGCTGCTGCTACTCCTCTCAATTGCTCTTGCTCTTTGCTGCCACCATGAGTGGATGCTCTCTGCCAAGTGCCATTCTACTTGGAGCCAGCTGAGTGTGGACTGAAACCTGCGGTGACTGCGAGCCAAATAAGTCTTTCTCCTTCCTTTCGTTTTGGGTGTCAGGTATTTGTCCCAGCAATGAGAGAAGAGCAACTGAGACAAGGTTTGTGCAAAGAGAAAGGATAGGGGACTGGCCAGTAAGTGCAGCAGTTTGTGAAAGTGCAATGATAATATCAAGGTAACTGATTGCAGATCCTCATAATGGTACAATAACTTTAAAATGCCTAACCCTGCACACATGTTGAAGCCCTCATGAGTATACAACCATGCATTCAGGCACAGGTACATCTGTTTTACAGATAATACACTAAAGAGTAACTTTATAGGTATATGATTTTTCTTCATAATCACTATATTTATTATCTGTCCAAGATTATAATAGGCAGCCAAGACAACAGATTCTACTTAGTGACTAAAACAAAACATTAACTTTCAAAATTGTATCATTGAATATTATTTAGAGTGTTAAATTATAATCATTTTTACTTCATCCTGGTAGCAGGAAGAAAAAAAAAAAAAAACTTCCTTTGTGGGAAAAGCTGAATTTCAAACTTAAGGCCAACATCAACTTCGTGAGACTCTTTACAAACATGTGACATATCATGATAGCTCACACAATGATGATCAACAGCTCCCACCTGTCTACACAAATAGGTTTCACTTCCCCACTCTTCTATTACGAGCAACACCCAGGGCCAGGCAGATAGCTCAGTAGAATAAGTGCTTGCCTGGCAATCACGAGGTCCTGAGTTCAATTCCTGGTACCACATACACCCAAAAAAAAAATTATTTGCATAAGAAACAAACTGGAGTAATTGTCTTCATGATATGGTAGCTATTGAGTAACACTTGGTCCATGTCTATTCTCCACACATTTCCTTCTCATCAGAATTTTGATTATACTCAGAATAATAATAATCACAGAAGAGCCGATTGCTCTTCCAGACTCCCTTACATAAAAGGACAACTAAGTGACAGTTGTAGCCAGGGAGGCTTAAGTGTGAGTCTTCTAGGAAATCTTCAGAGGTTCCTACTTTTCCTTAAAGTTGGTATCTCCCGTTTGTCTTCTTTCTTCCCACCAAACACTTTGACATGATGTCCTGGGTGACAGTAGACACTGTATACTACAACCACAAAATGAGAGCAAGACCAACATCATAGAAATCCTAGCCCCAAACTTGTCGAAACTTATCAACACCAATAGCTGCCTACCTCTAGGGTTCCTAATCTAAGACACTTCTAAATTGAGTTCTGCTTATTATACTACATATATACATACAGACCTGACTCACACTAATATGCAGTCAGCTCTCTCATAGCAACTTTATTCCAAAGCACAGGTGATTAAGCCAGGATTTCTCATAAATGCCACTTGAGTATATTTTTAGGGTGTATGATTCTTATTCTGATTCCCTTTAATATTTGCCAAGATTTCATTCAAAATTCACTTGAATTCCCTTTGATTTAAAGGTATATTTTCTAGTTGTTCATTTTCTAACTATCTCATTGTACTGGATCCAAATTCTCCTGAAGAAAGAATATGTATTTTGCTAACTTATTCTATAGATTTTAGTTGTATTGGATGGGAGGTTATTGTACCAGACAAAATTTTAACTGGTTCATCTCATTCAATAGTTGTATTATCCTAAAAAGAATAAAAACTATGGAGCATTTACCAGTACTTACCATGTATACTTCACACATTTCAATTAATCTTCTTACTAAACTGATGACTCAGTTTTAGGTAAGGAAGGTAAGCCCATTTAGGGTCACAGGACAATAGCAAACAGAACTTGCCAGGCAGGCACTGTGCCACTGAGTTTTTCTCCAAGCCCTAGTGCTGCTTTAAGCTGTTAAATTTGTAACACTTTTTTAACGGTAGCAGTAAAAAACAAACACAACGTTCTTACTCATTTTTGGCTCATAATGACCAAAGTCAGCCTGGGCAACTTTGAGTAAGTTCCATGGAGCAAGTTGTATCTACCCTGAGTGTCATGGAAACATGATAGAGATCTAAGTTGGGAAGAAATATCACAGGCAGTCAGGCAGGGCTGGGCTTTTCAGGGAGTCAGTGTAGAAGATAAGAACACATTACACTGTGGCTGAAGGCACATCTGTTGAAAGCCAGGCCTCAACGACCAGGCCCACACACCTCCCCAAGGAAAATCAATTGGTACCACCTGGTCTAATAAAGTCTAGATCAATGTCAGTCACCTAAGTAGGTGACCAAGAACTCCTGACTCATCTCTTCCAAAAAAAGGTCCATGCTCTTTCCACGTGTACTTGCTTCATGACTTGTTGTCCCACTGGATCAGCACTACCTAGGTGGCTATACTTATAATCTATTGTCTGATTAGTTTTATGCCCCATTGTACTCACTGATTCTGAACTCACCTCCCAAGTTTGCTCTAAGAAACTTCATCTGAATAGTGGGGTCCCCAGTAACCCACTTAGACCCCCTCTTGTCTCTCAGGAGCTCTCACTCTCTCAATAAAGTGTTCTTATTCATAACCTCAATTGTTCCTTAGAAGTCATTCTTTGATTTTGGGAAACATGAGCTTGGTGCTTCTGACATCTAGCAGGTTGGGAGTTAAAATATTTCCCTTAAATCTTTTTGAGGTTCTATATCATTTGGAGGCTCCACCAAGATAACTGGAAGAAGAGAAGAGATTGCTTTTGTTTCATGGATTCTGGCTTGTGACTCATTTGAGTAATCAAAAATTGTTATCTTAGGGCTGGTGAGATAGATTAGCAGACTAAGCACCTCCTTTGGCAAGCACAGGGATCAGGATTTGATCCCCAGTCCCGTATGCCATGTTGGCCTCACCCTAGAGACACACTGAGTCATCGAACAAGTCCAGGCATGATGGCATACACCCATAAACCTAGCCCTGGAGAGGCTGAATATAGGAGGATCACCACAAGTCCAAGTTGTGTAGTGAGACCCTGTACCAAATACATATATAAAATAGTGTTATCCTTGTTTGTTGACTGTTTATATTTTGAATTTTATGCCCTGTCTTTTTTACACATTGTTTTTGTTAAAATGATAATACATTTAAATTGAGAACACAGGAAGAATTATGATGTTTCTTTGATTGAACATTTACTTTTACAGGCAGGGTCTTGTATTCCTGTTTTGTACATGCTGTATTTGGACTTACTAGTCACTGAATTTATTAGTGTCCCTTACTTGACCTGTTTGAGCTATATGACTTGTTAGACAACAGCATTAGGGAAAAGCAATGTTAGAGCATCACCTAGTGGACCTTGATATGAAATACTATAAAATGGGTCTTTTATAAAATCTAGGTTGCATTTGGTAAAATGCACGCCTATTAATAAATCACTGGACTCAATCTGCTAGTTAATAAGCAACAGGCTGACAGCTGTTCTTTTTTTTTTAAATCCTTTTTATTTATGTATGTATTTGGTGCAGGGTCTTGTTATGCAACTTGGACTTGTAGTGATCCTCCTGTCTCGGTCTACTCAGTGCTAGGATTATAGGGGTGTGCCACCATGCCTAGTTTTGGTGGCCAGCATGGTGTGCTCAGGGTTGGCATGGTATGTGGTACTGGGGATCAAATGCAATTCCTTGTGCTTGCCAGGCAGGTACTCAGACTGCTGAGCTACTTCCCCATCCCAACAGCTGTTGTTAAGACTTGGAAGATAGGTTCCACTGGTTCATTCTGGCCAGTTCATCCCCCTCCCCTATACAATCTAGAGGGCAATGTTGAGCCTGTTGTGCTTCAGTTTCCTTTCTGCTTTGAGCTTCCACTGGTGAAGAGGCATCTGAGCTTTTAGGATCCCCACTCTTGCCTTTCTAGGCTGACAGTGATGACTCATGAGCAAGTTGTCTCAATAACTCATTTGAACACAAAAAGAAAAGATTTCTTTTTACTGATCTCATTTTTGATCTTTTACTATTGCTCTGTACTTTTTTTCTTCTGAGGTATGTTTCTGCCAAAGATTAGAGAGATGGAGGAACACTGAACTGTTTCAATCTTTCCTTTTTATTCAACAACTAAGAATGCTTAAATTGAGCCTGTAGAAAATGATGCCAGGCATGGTGGTGCAGGCCTGTAATCCCAGCACTTGGGAGGCTGAGGCAGGAGGATCGGTGTGAGTTCGAGACCAGCCTGGGCTAAAAAAGTGAGTTCAAAGCCAGCCTAAACTGCATAGTGAGACCCAGTCTCAAAAAGACAAAATCATCATCATCATCATCATCATCATCATCATCATCATCATCATCATCAAAAGTAAATGCAGATGAGACATCAACATCTGTGTTACAGTATTTTAGGGGCCAGAGAGATAGCTCTGTGGCACAAGTACCTGCCTGGCAAGTGCAGGGTCATGAGTTTGAACCCTGGTCTTGCAAAAAAAAAAAAAAAAAAAAGAAAAAGAGCATTTGCTAGGGCTGGGAATAGCTCACGAGCATAAGCTCCCTCCTGGCAAGCCCAAGGTCCCAAGTTTAATCCCCAGTACTGCAAAACAAAACAAAAAACAGTGGAGAAAATGAGCATTTGCTAACACTGAAGATAAGGAGATTATCTTACATAAGGACACACATACTCTGTCTCTGGGTCAGATGAGACATCAGAATTTTGCCCATCCAGAAGAACATGTATAAAAGCAATGACTGCATTTAAATGTTCTGGGCAATAGTATCCCTTGGGAGACTGAACCTGAGACACTGTGGAAAGAACCAAATTCTGAGTGAGACCAGGAGAAGCTATTTCCTCAACCATAGTATTTAAGGGGTCAAAACACATTTAGTTTAAAGGAGAAATCTCAACCTCTTGGCTCTTTTCTCTCCCCGTCCCTCCATGGCCCATCATTTATGCGTGCAGGAAGGAAGGATATCTGCTAATGTATAAATTGTACTTGCTGAATGGTAAGTACAGGTTTTAACTTGTACGTTTCCTAAGTGTGTTGCAGATTTACAGACACAGAACCTTGTTATTGACAAAGACTGCCTTAGTGAATAGGTAGAAAGCCCATATGTCCTGGGGACTTTTTAGTCCTAGGGCCAGGGAAAGATTTCTCTGAGCCATTACTTTATCTCTAGAAGTGATCTCTTTTGCAGGCTGAGAATGTTCTAACCACTTCCAATTTGCTTTTTGATTTCTTTTGCTCTCTTTCAAAAAATTGGAAAGCAGTGGCTTAGTTCTCTTGAACATTAGGAGTGCGAGTTTCTGGGGAAGGTAGAGGCACAAGTCAGTAAGGATGGCTAGTCCAACTCAACTTGTCTTCTAGTCACTCTCTAGATAGCAGCCACCTGAAGGATGACTCAGGGGACGCATGCAGTGAATACAGAAACCAAGTAGGGATTTAAAAGGATGCTTTTTCCTCTTGTGCTACAGATGGAAAAAACGTTAAATTCTCTAACTCTTTGGAATGTATTCTTAAGCCCTGGAGATTGCTCAACCCTCACATACTGAGAAAGAGCTATTTAATATTTTTCTGTACCCATGCATGACCTCCCTACCACCTAAACGTAGAACAGAACACACAGGGGAAGTATTGACTACAATACTATTTCACAACTAGACTTGTATTATAAGAGAGAGGAAAAATGATCAGAATCATCTTATCTTCAGACTTTCTTTGCATTGAGAAAGAATCCTTACTTGTGCACAAACGTAAATGCAAGCCAAAGGAAAAGCAGACATCTGGCTGGCCCTTACAGCACAATTGCATTCATCTAGGGCTGGCCAGATAGCTCAGCAGATTAAAGCTTCTGCTTAGGCAGACACAGGGACTGGGGTTCAATCCTCAGCATGTCATGCGGGCTCCACCCTGGGGCGTGCTAAGACAGCGAATAAGACTCGGTGTGGTGACACCCACTTATAATCCCAGCACTTGAGAGGCTGAAAATAAGGTCACTACAAGTCTGATCTGCATAATGAGACCCTGAAGACCCCTTACTAAACACATTCAAAATTTTTAAAAATAAATAAATAAAATAACAATTGAATGCATCTATTACTAAGTTTGAGAACAAGGTATTCAAGGCAATCTATTCAGGTCTTGTTACAATTGGCAAGAGAATAGATTTAATATAGGATACATATTTTATAGGATCATTTTACAATATTCACACAAAAAGTCAAATGCAGAAGAGTGCAAGAGATCTGCCCACATACTAGAGATTCAAAGAATCCAACTAAGACCCTCATCCCATGACAATGTCCTCCATGAGTCCACCTGGAGACTTAAAGCCCACAACATCTCCTGAAAGGCTGTTCCAAGGGTCTGTACTGGGAAGGCCCAAATGCCAGTGGTGGAAACTAGAAAGTCTGTGCCACTGGGGTGAAGGATCTGCACTGCAGCCTAAGGATCTGCACTGCAGCCAGGAAGAATACTCAAGGTAGGGACCAAAACTCCCTGGAGAGAAATACAGCCGTCCTCAGTGTGGTAGTTTATATATTTTGTCAACTTGAGGAAGCTAAGCTGGATTGGCTCTGGCTGTGGGAGGGCCCCCCATCCCATAGGACAGGGAGGGCCAACCTGGGGTGCGACTGGTTCCACCTTGAAGCACAGTTGTTTCCACCCTAGAGCGTGATTGGTTCCACCCTAGGGTGCAACAGGCTGCCCCAGCTTGACTCAAAACAAAGTCTATGTAAAGGAGTTGAGGAAGGCTTCATGGGTCGCCCTGCCCCACTTCCTTGGAGAAGTCTTAGTCTTCGGAGGAGCTTGATCTTTATAGCTGAGCCACTTCAAAGGAGCTTGATCTTCACAGTGGATCACAAGTCTTCACAGTGAGGGCAGCAGGAAGAGAGAGAAGCTTGATGGACACCACAGCTGCTGCTCCTCCTCTGATCTTCAGTGTTTTCTGCTGCCATGAACTGCTGCCATTTGCCTAGGAGCCAGCAGAGTATGAACTGAAACCTCCAAAAACTTTGAGTCAAATAAACCTTTCCTCCTTCATTTTGAGTGTCAGGTATTAGCCCCTGCAATGAGTAAAAAGTAACTAAGACAACAGTGACAGCAAGAACCTGACTTCCTCTTACAATGAAAACAGCTGAACTCCTATCAGAAAAACCAGAATGACAAGCTTCTCCAAGAGAATCAGTAGCATACCATCTTCCCCTCCAGCTTTCTTTTTAAGCTGTTGCCAAATCATCAGGTGGGCCTTCCATACTTCAGTTCAGCTGGGTGTCACAGGTTACCTGTTAGTTAAACAACCACAGGTCCCCCTTCTGTTTCTCAGAAGCTGTCTCTCCCAATAAAAGTTTCCTACTCTTAACCTCTGTTGTTATTTATAATTCATTCTTTGATTCTGGGAAACACAAACTCAGCATATCTAACATCTAGCAGGTTGAGAACTACAGTTCCCTTACATCAAACACTGTTATGTGGATAGTAGTGGGGGATGTACCACATGCTGAAGTATCAAGGTGATATATATATATATGGAAAGATATGCTACGCCTGGAAAAACACATAATTTTATCTGAAAAGTAAGAAATGTACAATCATTCCTTTTCTGACTTTCATTCTGTATGAGTGAAAAATTTTGTCCTAGTGTAAGGATCACCTAATATAAAACATATAGAAACCTTAAAAAAGATAGATCAACTTTTACAAAACTAAGACTTTAATTTCGAAGAGAGTGAAAAGTCTCAAAATAGCTGCTTAAAATATAACTCCTAAGAAGACAAAAAAGTAATTTTGAGCAGTTACGCATAAGTCAAACTTTTCATTATCAATACCAGTTTAAATGCATGAGGAGAACTTATTAATGAAATCATTCACATCCTCTTTCTTCATGTGTTTAGTACAGGGTTTACAAGGCCTTACTAACACAGTGATTCACTTGTAGTGATTCTGTTTTCAGCCCTCCAAATGCTGGGATTACAGGTGTGGGCCAACATGCCCAGTCTCAATCGCCTTCTCAACACGCCTGAGGGTGGTCCCCTGCCCCCCTGCACTCTGCCTAAGCAGGCATTTTAGTCGCTGAGCTATCTGACTGGCCCTCACATACTCTTAATATGAGAGAAACTTCATTTAATTCAACTCTTCATCCCCATAGACCACATAAAGTAACTAAAGCAGAGAATGACTTACCTACAACTTTGAAGATAATAAAAATAGCTTTTTGACTCACATCTTATGTAAGTGATGATATATAAAAAGCTACAACTGTATATACATCAGTAAATCTTTCTTAGGAAAGCTTTTAATGCAACTTTTCATTAGGGGATGAGGACTACAAAAGTATATTTCCTAATCTCAGATTTCCTAGGCAAATGTCTTATAAATGACACTCTTGGACTTGGTTTACTAACACAAGCAAAAGTGAGTAACATGAGAGAGCAGTAACCCTTACCTCAAAGTACATTACCAAAAAGAAAAGGGGAAAGAGTTGTAGCTTTCAACAATAGAAGTTCGATGGTAATGGAAGCATCTCCATCCATGGATTGTGAGGAACCATTTAGACTGCTTCAAAGCTCAGGGGTGTCTAAGGACATGACCCCACTTGTCTAGTGCAGGCACACAGTGGGATACAGTTATATAACCATGGAGGCATAGGTAAACACACATCACTATACAAGAATGTAAACATGCGATAATGACCTACATAAGCATCACACAATAAAGGCACAGGCTGCTCTTGTGTTCTTATGTCCTTGCACTCTGCTCTGCTCCAGGTGCCTGCTGCTGTTGCTGATCTCTTTCTTGCACATGTGTGTTCTTTAACCTGGGTACCTCACTCATGAAAATCTCTTGGGTCTCCTGAGCAAATGAAGGAGATTTTTAGTAAGCAACCTTATCTAAGAAGAATCTGTATCAATAAAATGCTATTTGCTTAGATGTTTAAAAACAGTTCTGCTGACAACAGTCACAGATTTACATAATAAAGTCAGTGTTTCTTATTTCAACACTGAAATAGAAAATAATCCAGAATACTTATCCTCAGCCCAGTCTTATGTAGCACAAAATATCTGTGCATACTCTCTAGGGCATTATACCATAACCAAAAGGAAAAAATGAAGCATATGCAACATACTTTGGTGTCTTACTGAAAATATGAACTTTAAAGAAAATTTCCACAATTGCATTTTATATAATAAAAACAGAATACACACAATGATGTGAATGGCTATCATTAACTGAACTCTTACTATTTACCTATTTACTATGCGTCTTTACCTATATTAGATATTGTTCTGAATACTTTAATACATTAACTCAATGAGCAATTATAACTACCAAAAACGGGGTACTTATATGGCAACTATGGAAGTACTGCAAGCTTTAAAAAACATTACAATGATACTGAGAATGTCAATTAGCCTTTCACTTTAAGGCTACAACAAGCGAGTCAGTTAAGAAAGTTAACCTTCAAGGGTGCCTGTGGCTTAGCTCAATTGTTTAAGTGCCTGCTCTGGCAAACACAGTCAAGTGCAGGGATTCGGTCCCCAGCTCCACAAGCCTTACCTGACCCGCCCTTAAGACAGCCTGAGCAACACCCCCCAAAAAAGTTAACCTTCAAAGCACTTGGTGGCCTGCCCTAAGTGGTTGCCATACGTGCAGGAAGGCACCCACAGGCCTATCCCACTTAACTGCCCTACATACTAGAGCATCTGCCACGCCTGAGAATCACTATTTCATTAGTTGTGTCTCTATAATCTTCCCTTTACCCTTTATGTCAATACTTTCCCACATTTGGAATTGAAAATTGCCTAGATGCTAACTTCTTATTAAAAGAAAATCAACAAATCTATTACATATAGAGAGCAATAATCCTCACATTTATGAACCCTGAGCTGGGGGTCTTGTTAAAATGCAGACTGAGATTCATGAAGCCTGGGATGGGATCTACACTCTTGACAAGATTTCAGGAAATACTGATGATTTTAGGACAATTTTGGTCCACAGGCTGCACTTTGAAAAGGCTAGTGAGCATATTCCACCATCCCTCATCCCCTACCCTCACGCTGCTATAGCTCATTTTGCTTGTATTTATTTATTTTAAAGATATGTATACCACTTTACTGTCCAGGCTGGCTTGGAACTCCTGGACTCACCTCAGTCTCTCAAATAGCTGGGACTAGCAGGGTGTGCCTGTGTGCCCTTCTAGTTCGTTCTGAATGAAGAATGAAAAAATGCATAGCTCTCAGGGCAATTGAGAAGGACTGATTTCCTCATCTTTCCCTAATATATTATGATGCTAAACTTTGCAATGAAAGAATATCCACTTTTACTCCATTTCTCTCCATTTGTGCCTACATTTCCCTTTCCTTCTCTTAAGGCCACTAATTATTTTGGGGCTAAGGACTACCCTATTTCATTATGTCCTCACCTGAACCAATCCCATCTGTCCCTACTATTTCAAATTAAGGCCTAGTGGTTAGGACTTCAACCAATGCTTTGGGGGCAGAAGGAAAACAATTCAACCCATAACACCTTCAGTTTTAGGATATTTCACAACCTTCAAAACAAAAGCATAGTTTGATATCATCTACTCGAATTATGTTTTAATGTATTATAAGAATTAAGAAGGCAGTACATGTACCAACAATAAATCTGTACATAGAGAACAGTGGAGCTTAAT
This sequence comes from Capromys pilorides, assembly GCA_004027915.1. Lineage (NCBI taxonomy): Eukaryota > Metazoa > Chordata > Mammalia > Rodentia > Capromyidae > Capromys > Capromys pilorides. The sequence continues at coordinate 14,421 of PVKN010004762.1, forward strand.
TCATATTCATTTTCTGATTTTCTATAACTCAAAATCTGCCTTTTAAAACCATTATTCTTCTCTTGTTAATGTTCTTATTTTCATATTTGAGAAAAACACAACTGTCTATTTTCTTTGTTCTTTAGCACATAATCACAACCACTGACACAGGTCCCCAGCACAACTTACTACTTTCACTGCAGAGAGCTATCATAAGCTCCATTAGTAATTCAACTTAATTTTCCCTTAAACATAAGTCAGTATGATACATAAGGTCAAAATAACACTTATCCAGATAGAAGGGTTAAAAATGCAATTTCAGAGCTTTGAATTTTGGGCCAGCACTTACCTCTTCATCTGAGGTTGAGAATGAACTCCCCCTCCACAGGCAGAGTTACAGTTCTTGAGAGAGTTACTCCATCAAGAGCTGTATCAATTCATATTACTCATTTTCCACTAACCCTTGTAGTAGCAGCCTCCTTACCCTAAGGACAGTACTGAAAAAGCAACTGGTGATAAGTATAAGTGGTGGATATTTTCTAAGTGCTTTCCAGGAATGCATTTTTTGTAATAAATTATTTGGATATGTCACAAGTACAACATACTTATATGTGTAAAATTAGAAAAAAAAAAAAAAACAGTACTGACATTAATTCTAAATGATGACTCAAATCACTAAGAAGAAAGCCCAACATTTACTAAGGAATAAGGGACTATTAAGTAAGAAATCAGGCTATTTGGTAGACAATTTGTATGCTTTAATTCAATCATTTACATCCCTGGGTTAGGACCTTATATGTAGCAGTTTTTAATCACATGTAAGACAACAGAGATTTAGCAGAGTATTTGCCTAACATTCCATGTTCAGACAATTGCTCTTTCAAAATCACCTTCATAGTTTGAATCACCCTATATATCCCTTTTCAAATAATGTTTTTAGAGAAGTGTGTATGTAGTTTTATAAACATGTCATGGTTGTGCTGATGGTGTTTACATTTTCCTTTGTTTTCACTTGCTCCTTCCCAATTTATATTACAGGTGATGGGTTGCTATGGCTTATATCTAAATGCACACCACCCCCCCCCCCCAATCCCCATGCACTCATAGGTAAGTCTTCTGGGAGATAGCTGTGAAGAGGAAAAGTTAAAATTTTAAATAAAGTCCTGCCAAGAATGCCCATGGGAACTAGGCAGACATATCTGACTGGCCTGATAACAGAACATTTCTTCTTTTGTATAACTGATAACCTTGTGACATAACCTGAAATGCTTAAATTCTCTTAGCAACGCAAGGTGTCACCCAACCTTCCAATCATAGTGCACTACATCACCCCCGTCCTTCTTGCTTTACCTTTAAAAGCCCGAAAACCTTGCCTGGCTGGACTTTAGCTCTTCAGGAGAGATCCTAGTCAGAAGCCCATTGGTGTAATAAACTGTCATCTGTTTTCTCTAACAGCTGGATCAAAGGTATGAGATACACTAGGGTGTGATAACTGACTTAGTTCATTGGTAGTTGTGGATAAAGGAATTAATGAAATGGGAAGCCCCAGTGGCATCAACCAGTAGACTTATAACCTGAACAGAACAAACACGAAAGAAAAGCTTTGTGTCTGCCATGCCATGCAATCTCGCTCCTCTTTCCTGCTGTCCTGCTTTGGTATCAGCAACTACGAACTAAAACTTTTATAAATTGTGAGTCAAAATGAACCTTTCCTGCTTTAACTTGTGGGTCTTGGGTATTTTGTCCCAGCAACAAGAAAGTAACTAAGATAGGGACAGCAAAATATGCCAGCTTCAAAATATGTCAGTTTGGCATAATTGTTTGAATCAGCGCTAAAATCACTTGAAAAATTACGTCAGGTTTCTCTAAACCACTTTTTTTTTCACAGTAGTATATAAAATTTTTCATGGAAAATATCCTCCGTAAACGGAAGAAAGAAAACGTTCTTATGGCCACAGGCAAGAAGTCCAAAGAATTTCATACAAACAGACCTTGGTGCGATAGCCTTCCTATATTCTGTGTCGAGCTTACGTTCCTAGAATTGTCTTTTTCAGTCCAGTACAAAAGCATTTAGGTTTTACCACTCAATGCCATTTCCTTTTCAGGGCTCCGTGTCTCGTTGCATATATGTATATATATGATTTCTGTATTTTAGGGAAGAGTCTACAGGGTGTTCAGGGTCTCACTACGGACTCGTAGTGAGTCTCACGTTTACAGCCTCCCAAGGGCCGGGGCTACAGGCGCGCGCCGCCACGCCCAGTCTCACCCTAATAAACGTGTGCAATTTTCCGGCCCAGCAAGGCTCCTCAGCGTAAGGTCTCGCTTTCCCTTCACTCCCTTCCAATGCTAGGGCACAGAAGGGGCCACCAAAAGGACGCTGTTTAGGACAGCGCTCTCGCGTCGCTGTTGCTAGACCACAACCCGAGAGACACAGCCACTGCCGGTAGCGCGCGGATGCACACGCAACCGGCACGCGCACACCGACACGCGCGCGCGCATCGGGACCGGAGCGCCAGGCAGCGCCCTGGACTGCGAACGCGCGTGCCCCACCCGCGGCTTGGCGCGGCCCCACGGCCCACGCGGCGGAGCGCCGGCGACGTCACGCGTCGGGCGGGGCGGGGCGGGGCGGGGCGGGGCGGGGCGGGCGCGACCATCTTCCGCGCCTCCCCCAGTCGCCGAGGCCCGGGCCGGCCGCCACTTACCTTTCCGTCCGAGTGGAAAGGGAGGCCTGACTCGTCGGCCACGGGCGGGAGCCGAGCGCCGCCTGTCTCTTCGGCTGCCCCTGCCCCAAGCCCCGCGACGCCGGCGGCGTCGTAGTCTGGGAAAGGGTTGGCGAACGCCCGCTCTTCCATGTCCGCGTCCCCGCCCAGGTGCAGCCTCAGCCTCTTGGACATGGTCTCGCCCATGTCCGCGCGCTCCCACACCCGGCAGCACGGGGCGCAGAAGGAGACAAATTTCCTCTGGCGTTTCGCGCTCGGGTCGGGTTTCTCTCGGTCCAGCGCTGGGTGGCGTAGGTCTCTTCCCGGGCTCCTCAAGGCGCCTGGGGCCGCGAGTTGTCGGGGCGGGCGCGGCCTCGAGCCGGGCAGCAGCCTCCGAGCGGAGCCGGGCTTCTGGAGAGCGGCGAGCGCATCAGGGCGAAGCTGGCGCAGGCCTTGGGGAGTCCGTGCCCTGGACTGCCCAGAGCCGGACCAGGACCTGCAGAGCCGGCCGCGGCCACGCGCAGGACGGGACCACCCGAGCCGGGGTGCACGCCCGGGGCCGCGCCCGGAGCCTGCGGGACCGGGCCTTGGTCACTCGCGGTCGCCGTCCCCCGCGGTCGCTGTTGCTCACAGGCGCTGTCCCTCGTGGAGCCAGGCTATCTGCATCCTCATAGCCGCTCGCTCCTGGCTTCAACTGCTGGTCGCGCGCCAACCTGTGGAACGGCAGCAGCGTGGACGTTCAAACGGAAAAGAAGTGTCTTCCAAAAACAAGAATTTGAAAATGACTAGAACACAGCACGGATGGTCCCCTGGGCGGGAGGACACGGTCCCTCCTATTCATCATGGTCGGAAGGGGATCTAGGAGGAGGAGCTACAGGCGTTTTCTGTATATATATATATTTTAATTTCAGTCCTTAGGGTCGTTTTGAATAAATGGGCATAGTTGATAGAGATCCCATGGAAACTGTAATCATCTAAACATTTTATTTAACAGAAAGATCCCTTCTATATTAATTTGATTGACCAGGGGCATAACAAGTATCAGAAAAAGACACGAACAAATATCTCTTCACATTTGTACAACCAATATATCTACTCCCCTGTCTTGATGAGTTTTCTTAGCTGTTGGAGCTGTTATTTAGAACCAAAGTGATATTACGATTTCTTCTCCTTAAAGGAATGTCTTACATTCAAATGTAAGACAAAACAAAAAAGGAATGTTTTTGTTGTTTTGGATTTTTGAGGCAAAGTCTCACTTTGTAGTTCAGGCTTGTCCTGAACTCTGTAATCCAGGCTGGCCTTGAACTCTGAGACCTCCTATCTCAGCCTGCTGAGTGCTGTTCTGTCTTCCTCCATTTAACAGACACTGGTGCTGGGTGATCAGAAAATAGATGAAAAGGTTTTGGCCTTGAGCGATTCTGCTAGTGGGGAAGAGAGGCAGAAACTGCAGCACAATATGATGTGTATAGCTTCTAAAACCAAGCCAGTACCTCAGTATAGTGTAAAAAGTACCGTGATGGAGAAAGGCATAGTACCAGGCTCTAGATTAGCAGTCACTCTGCCTCTGGCCTCAGAAGGAACGTGTGAAGTGAAGAAGACCTGGTGTTTGCTTCTGTCCAGTCCTGTTGACCCACCAGCCCACCAAGGCTGTAGGTGTGAGACTGCTACTAGGAATGGCATGGTGGGAGTGCCCAGTGTGGCAGAGATCAGCCTCACAGGAGTGCTCTGTAAACCCATCCTTCCTTCAGGGACATACAGCAGAGGTAACAGTAGCTGTCACCACAGCGGCTCTTGGTGCTGGTGTTGGAGGAAGTCTCCTCAATGCTACAGGTTTTCATCCCCCTACTGTAGAAGAAATCTGGGCCACTATTGGCTAGTGGCTGCCTGTGCATGAGCTGCACTTAGCCTCTCTCAAGGACTTCAAAGATCAGAATATCCCAGTAACTGAACCTTAAACCTAAACAGAGGGCGTCAACCTGCTGCCCACTCCTGGTTCTCCCTGTGTGGCCTTTCCCCATGGCTTCCTTGTCTGTCTTTCTAGAAGTCAGTGTCACTTTCCACTACCTCTCTCCTGAACACACTCAGGAGTGTTCCCCCATTTAGAAAGAAGGGGTTGTTCGACTGGGCCACCCCTGAACTCTGTCTCTTCCCTACATCCATCTTCCATGAGATGTTACAGTTCCTGTGAAGCATATGGCCTTATTCTTCCATAGGCCGGTGACAGTAAACCTTTTGGAGACCAAGTGCCAAACTAAAACCTAACACCCACTTATTTATCACCAAGTGCCAACCCTGAAATTGAACCTGAATACTGAGGTTTTAGTTGGAAAACAACTCTTTTGCCTTTGCCACCTCACCACTGCCATTGCCACCAAAACCACCATCTATGAATTTGTGGGATTTTCCTTCAAGCAAGTGGATGTTTTTCTTGCTAAGTCTTCCTCCTGAGGACTGTAGACAGGAGTGAGAACCGCCTTTTTCAGAATCCCATGCTCTTGATCAAGATGTGTAGGAACTCTGCATTCAGATGGTTGGGAGAGATGGTTTCTGCCTCCTAGAACCACAGATGGAGCTGAGCTAGAAATAGGGCACTAGGACTTCTTGTTGTTAGGGTTAGATCTGAAATGCTCCTCAAAGTGCCACATTCCGGGATGGGGCCTGCTCAGAAGGGGCAGATCACTGGATGTGATTTGAAAGGTGTTTCATCCCCTCTCTGTCCCCTGTCCTCCATTCTGAGATCAGCCTTCCCTTGTTGTGCCATCCTGTCATGCCATTTCTGCTTCTGCATTGAAGCCACCCAACCATGGATAAGTCCACTGCAACCATGAGCCAAAGGAAACCTGTGCTTCTTTAAGCTGTGAGCATTGAGTATTTTGTTCCAGTGACAGAAACGTGGCTGACAGTTAAGGAGATACATTATGCCTTTAACTACACTACGTGTGTGCATAGATCCTTTTCCATTTCTCTTCGAAGCTTTTGTGAAGTCCTGGATTAATGGTTTCAGACTGCTTCTGATGTGTCTCAGGAGGGGGGCCATTGGGTCAGAGCATCAAAGAGAAGGAAATCCATGCCAAGTCTGCAGTCAGTGTGGCATAGCTGCGGTTGTTGGTGATAGCACCCATCAAGGAAGAGAATCTAGGGAAGAGGACTGAAGAGTCACTCCTCCCACTCACGAGGTGATTTAGCTTCTCTTCCAAACCCAAGAGAATTTTTCCTGCTGAAAGGATAGAGTGAGTTCCCATGAGCTACCTAAGTACAGAATGGTGACATTAGGGTAGGAGCAGGAAAAGGCTATAAAACATGGAGGACTGCACACATGGGTACAGAAGCAAGAAAAAATGAAAACAGCCAACAAACACTTGCACGTGAATGTTCAAAATAGCGTTGTTCACATTAGCTAAAAATTGTCAACAACAAACAATTCTTCAACTAATGAGTAAAAAAAAATATATTTACACAGAAGCAGTGTTCATCAAGAAAAAGAGCAAAGCACTATTCCATGCTACAGCATGGATGAACACTGAAGACATGCTGGCAAAAGGAAGCCACGCCCAGAGAGACAAGAAGTGCCTGATGCCATCCCCATAGAATCTCCAGGTCGGCAAATCTGTACTGAGAGGGAACATGATAGTGGTTTCCCATGTTGGGAGGGAGAGATGAGGCATGGCTTCCTGATGAGTTATAGAGGTTTCTTTGTGGACAATAAAACTATTCTGGGACTAGGCAGTAGTGATGGTTCCATCACACTATGCATGGACCTAACTTGTCTAATTTAAAATATTTAAGGTGGAGAATGTTATTTATTTTACCACACAAAAGAGAATGAAGTATTGATAGATGCTATAACATGGATGAATCTTGGAAATGTTGTGCTATATGAAAGAGTTCAGCCACAAACGTTCATAGGTTATGATTCCATGTGTGTGAAGTCCCTGAAAGAGGCTGCCCTATAAAGACAGAAAGATTGGTCATTATCTGGGGCAGATGGGAGGAAAGATTGGAAACCAATAGCTTGGAGGAATGGGGGTTTCCTTTGTAGTGCTAAAAATGTGCTGAAATGGTTGTGATGACAGTTGAACAACTCTGCAGATGGACCTTAAATGACTGCATTATACAGTATGTGAATTAGGTCTCTAAATTGTTTTACACACAAAAAGATTGAGAGACTTATACTAGTACCCACACAACAGGTGTTATAGCCTTTCCTCAAAGTGACAAAGCACATGAGATGAACAGACTGAGAGGAAGAAAGATTGATTTTGGCTGGTAGTTTCAGGATCAGTCTGTTGCTCCCTGGTTTACAGCCTTGGAACTGGGACAAGGCCCAGATATTATGGCAAGGACTCCTGATACAGCCAAGCTGCTCCCTTCACAGCAGCCTGAAAGAGACAGAAGAAGTAGCTGGAGCATAAATTTTCTGTTTCTGGGACAAAAATATCTGGCACCTGAAACTGCAAGGAGAAGTTTATTTTGTCTTATAGTTTAGAGAGAGGATAGACAGAGACAGAGACAGATAGGGAGAAAGAGACAGAGGGAGATGGAGACAGAGTCAGAGAAAAGAGAGAAACAGAGACACAGACACAGATACAAACACAGACAGAAACATGGAGGGAAGGAAGATAGCCAAAAAGAGAATACCCTTCCAGGCAGCATCTGAAGTAAGCTGCCTTCTCTGGCCAGACCCTGCCTCTGAACAGAAGATATCTGAGGAACATTTTGATCTAAACTGTACTAGCACCGATACACCCTTGAAGAGCATCTCCCACAACCAAACTCTTCCATGAGCCCCTCCTAGTAAAGGACACACCACTTTCCAATAGTGCCTGTCACTGGACACCATGCTTCAGCACACGAGCCTTTGGAGCTCATTACAGACCCAAACCATGCAGGCAAGGTGTTGCAGTCCAACTTTCTAACAGTATGGGAGGGACTGTCTGCCTTGTACTAAGTGAGGAAAAGTGACCCAGTACACCTGGGTTGCACATAGACACTCAGACCTACTGATTTCTGGCCTAAAAGAAGGTGCTGGGTGGCTTTCCCTCATGGATGCTCTGACTTGGCATCCATGGACTTAGTCTTCCATGGTGGACAGAGGACAGGAAACTCAGATGCAGAAAAAAAGGCAGATGGCCTAGAGTCACCCCAGTCTCTGCTTCAAAAATATTCAAGTTCCTGTGTCTGGGATTGGCAAGGCTAGCTGGCAGCCAGCCCAGTAACATTTGAAGTTTGGATGACTCACATTAATCAGGCTGATTAATTCTGGAAAAAGACTGATAGAAAATAATTTTCATATTCAGAACTGAAACTTGACTATCAATGGTTTGATAGATATTTTGTTGTGAAAGTTAAATAGAAAATTATGAAAGATATATTTATGTTGTGTTTTACAAAATTCAGGCTTGTACAGGTAGCAAGCAACTACATTTGAATTCTGAGATTAAAGATGAGCAAATGATGTACTTTGAGAGCATTCTGTCTTCACACTTCACTTGCACAGTACAGTCTAAATGACCTTTGTGCAAAGTATGTTAAGGCTTTGATAAAGCCCTCTCTTAGTTTGTATATTCAGTGTCTTCTTCTGTTCCCTATTTTACTGTGATCTTATTTGCCAGTTTTCTCATTAAGCTCTCTCTCCACAGGAGGCCACTTAGCACACCACTGAAGGTCTAGGACACACCACCCCTGTCTAGAACTGTGAATTTTACATGATGGCTCCTTGAGGTCTTATGTTTTTCTGAGACTGAAGTTTTGAAATTACTAAGCTCCCTCCTCTCAGTGAATACAGCTAGAGTCCCATAAGCAAAATCTTTGATTTTTTAAAATTTCTAATGAACGTTGATACTATATTTGCAACAAGTGATTTGAATTTTCAAATATTAATCCCTCATACACAGAGCTTTAGAACTTTTGCCTCTCCATCATCTGTCAGGGAAAGAATTAGCAAGAGCAAAAGTGACTCATAAGGTGGTAATTTTTCTAGTCTATTTCCCTTGCAGTATGAATGTCATGGATATTGTGTCTGCTTAGGCAGAAAGTCTTTCTTTATGGCCGTCTACTATTATTTTTAGTAAACTTTTTACTCTGAATCAGGTAAGTTAGTTCATCAAAGGCTGATTCTATTGTACTAGGCCCTGTGAAATACAAAAGCAGAGACGGTGAGGTAATACAAAACCAGCAGATTAAAAAAGTAACATGCAAAAGAAAGATGGAAAAAGTATAATCTGGCTCTCATGGATTTCTCTATAACTTATCATTGTATGTATGTATGTGTGTGTGTGTGTATGTATGTATGTATGTATGTATGTATTTGGTACAGGGTCTCACTACACAGCTCAGATTCCTAGTGATCCTCCTATTTTCAGTCTCCCCAGTACTGCGATTATAGGTGTGTACCATCATGCCCAGTCCTATGCCAGCTCAGCATGCCTGGGGCCAGGGCCTGTGTGGCATGTGGTGCCAGGGATTGAACCCCAGTCCCTGTGCTTGCCTAAGCATGTGCTTAGTCTGTTGAGCTATCACGCTGGCCCTCACTATAACTTATTATTGTTACCACCTCCAAGGCTGTTTTGGGATTAGTTTCTTCAACATCTTATTGTCCAGTTCTGTTGTGTTATCTGTTAGTATAATGGAAACATGCAAAGGATCAAGGCTACCTTCATTTATTGAAAACTAAGGACAATTTTCCTGGGTCTTAAAAATCTTTTCCTGGTGCCCTAAGAAAAAAGGTAGGAGACAGCCTACTTGTGTGACTTTGCCCTAACTACTGAGAGTTATTCTTTAACTTCAGCCAGTGCATGCAGGCAACCTGTCATCATTTGCATTTGTGACCTGCAATGTGGAGACACATTCAGATAGAAATAGGTCTCTGGTAGTGTTTGCACAAAGTCATCCTGTGCATCCTCTGGAGACTTAGCATCATCAGTTCTGTTGGATTCCTGTATTAAAGATTCAGTGTCTCTGCTGGGCTCAGGTGGAGTAGTTAGGAGATGGCTTCTGGAATGAAACTGGTTTGGACAATTGCTCTGTTACTCATGAGCAGCATAAGTATCTTCGGGTGAGTTATTAAACTTTCTGCTTCAATCTCATCATCTACAAAGTAACAATTGTAGTAGCAAGGATTAAATTAGTTAATGCACTTGAAACTTAAGAAGGTGCTTGTTATATTATAAATGTTCAATAAATAGTAGTTATCAGTATTATTAACACATAATGCAGGCAGGCTTTCCCCACAACTTTCTTGTCACTTTCAGGTTCTGAAGTGATCTCGAGGCTAATACAATCTTACAGTAGCAGTGTGTGGATTCAGTTTCAGAAGCTTCTGGCTGGTCCACACTCTGCAGCTCAGGTCTGGCTCCAGTGTGTCCCCCAGGTTCTGTACTGGCAGCTTGGTCTTTGGTGTGGCTGCACTGAAACAGGGAACTCTTCGGAAGAGACTAATGCTGGTCCCAAGCAATAACATGAAAATCAAAACAGCCAGAGAATGCTGAAAAGGAGAGCAAAAATACTCTTATAACCCATATGGATTTTGGTACACAGACAATATGTAGGGGACTGAATCTACCAGGGGCTCAATTTTCTGGAATCTACCATTGCTTCACAAGGTTTTAAAAATAATTGATTGAGCAGCTTCCCTCTTGACCTGGATGCTGCAATGCACCTAAAATGTTTACTGTGAGGCCAGTGTGTGCCAGTTTCCAATCACTGAAGTTTTCTTCGTCCTGTTTATCCCTTCCGAAAAATTCTCCTTTGTATAAAAATTTTGTCCTGCTCATTCTCAGTGCAGCACTCTCTAGATTTCTAACCCTAGCCTGTGTTACCCCAATTTACAAATCTAGGCTGCACATGAATAAAGCTGTCTTTGTTTTTAAGTTAGCCTTGTTTGTTGTTGGTCAGTTTCTATGTGGAGCAAGTTAATTCTCCCGAGTGGCATTAGGAAAAGCATGAGGCTGGCCCCTTCCCCTGGGCCTCCTCCTGCCACATGACTACTGTAATGAAAACTCCTACTGTGAGACCATCTGCAATGGCGCTCTCTCCAGAGCCACATAGAGGCAGCACCAGGGAACAACATCAGCTTCTGTGAAGCCGCAGCCTCAGCATGGGGTTTTAGCAATAGAAAACAGTAAAACACAAGGCTATGAGAATATTTTCATGTTATTATTTGAAAATTTTGTTCTTTTATGGTTTAAATTCATTCCTACAACCCATGTGGAACTCTTTTGTACCTAGCATGACTATGAGTAAATTGTCATGTTTTCCCCATAGAAATAGAAAACTGATCCAACATCAATGCCCTCACTTCTCTTCTCCATGAATACCCAAATTCCTCATGAGCCAAGAACATGTGCTTCTATGAGTCCATTCCTGCCTTCCATGTTCTCTTTGCCCATTTGTCATCCTCTCCCCATTTGTCATCCTTTCCCCAATGTTGCTTTAATTCTTCTCATTTTAGGCTAAGTCTAGAAGTTAGTTGGGAAGGCCTTCCATTCTGTTCTCTCTTTTACCATGTCTTGGCTATCCTAGGTTTATTTGCAATTCCATATTTCAAGTCTGCTTATCAGCTTCCAAAAATAAATTATAATAACATCAATGTTCAATAATTAATAATTATAAACATTATTAATGTGTGATGCAGGCTTTCCCTACAACTTTCATGTCACTGTCTGATTCTGAAGTGACCTTGAGGCTAATACAATCTTACGGTAGCATTATGTAGGTTCAGTTGCAGAAGCTGCTGGCTGATCCACGCCCTGCAGCTCCATTCGTGCTCCAGTGTGTCCCCCAGGGTTCTGTGCTGGAAGCTCGCAGGGGAACTCAGAGGAGACTAATGCTTGGGATTTTAGCTGACATTGTTTTGAGTCTACAGAACATTTTGGAGAGAAGGGACATTTTTATTATACTGATCCTTCAAATCACACATTTATTCAAATCTTTAAAATTTTCTCTCAGTACTACTATATAGTTTTCAGTAGAGAGATCCTATATATTTTGATATATTCTCAAGCAATGAATTTTCAATGAAATTTTTTTTAATTTTTTGGGCTGATATATAAAAATACAACTTGTATGTGGAACATCACTTATTTATTTATCTAATCTTTATTATTTATTTGGTACAGGGTCTCACTACAAAGCTCAGACTCAGTGATCCTCCTGTCTCAGCCTCCCCAGCACTGGGATTGCAGGGGTATGACACCACACATGGTTTCAGTGGCAGGCATGGCACATCTGGGGTTGGCGTAGCATGTGGTACTGGGGATCTAATCTTGGTCTTTGTGCTTGCCAGGCAGGCACTTAGACTGCTGAGCTATCTCCCCAGTTTATCACTTATTTATACATAGATATCATCACTGAGAATGGGAAGATAAGTGATGGACAGGGAGAAGATATTTTCAGGTCAGTTTATAATTTTTTTATATATTATAAATCTTGCATATTATATTATGTATACAAATATGATGCATAATATATCAATGCCATATATATTGAAATCCTATTAAGGACAGAACCATACAAAGGAAAAACTAAGGATGAGCCCTCAAGTGATATGTCACAAAAGTTGATATTGTCTAGAGGTAGTTTCTAGGTTCTTTCTGTCCTGAACAAAAAATTAGTCAAGAAAAGCACAAAAACTAGTGAGATTTTTACATTTATTAAAGTCAGGAAATAAAAAGAAAAATCCTCTAAGTTCAAGACAGCTAACATGTACCCTCTCATCACAAGATGGGCCCCTGAGAAAGTGCACAGCAGCCCTACTCGAAGGCCAACGTGTTTTGTACTCTCATTCCTCCGGCTGACGTAAGGTCCAGGCTGACTTACGAAAACCTGCTTAAGTTCTCACAAAAAGAACTGAAGACAGCATTCTGATTGGCTCCTGATGTGGGGCTCTGGGGACTGTTGAGCATGTCTGGCAACTCTGTGCTCAACAGGTCACACCTACCTCACCAAGCTGATTTACTATGCTCCTGCCTCAGTTTAAAGACACAGCTCAGTTTAAACATTTTCCCTCTTTTCCCCAAACTTGGGCAATTTCCTTTCATTTACACCTGAGTTTAGCCATTCTCTTTTTGTTTGCAGGTGGTCTCTTTCATTTGTACCACCTTTGCACCTAGGAAGCAGACTTTCCTTTAAGAAGAAATTATTATTGGGGAGACTGAGGCAGGAGGATTTCTGTGAGTTCAAGACCAGCCTGGGCTACCAAGTGAACTCAAGGCCAGTCTGAATTGCACAGTGAGACTATCTCAAACAGAAAAAAAAAAGAGTGGACCATTATCTTTTTGTGGATGGGTCATTCTCTTCCACACAATAAAGCAGACCCTTAAATTATAGATCACCATATTCCATAGATTTCCGTGGCCAAAATATATGCAAATATTGCCAGCTCCAACTTATATTATTCTCTCCTACTTGGACATTTGACTTTGCTTTTCAGTGTGCCCTGAAGTTTTGGCCAAGTAAACCCTGTGCCTCTTGTTGACATGTCCTTCAAACTTTCTAGGTGGAGGGTGGGTTAAATTCCTCCTCTCAGCTTCAGGAGCTTCTTTATAGAATAGGTAGCAGCACTGGTACTGGGAGACCACTTCACCTCCACCCCTTTGAATTTGTCAACACCCCAGGGTAATCTCTCCTTTCCATTATCTTCAGAGAAATAACAAAACAAAACAAAAGGTCCAGGAAATCTCTATGGCTCCAGACCCGAGCACACAGTGTTAGAACTCCTGGTGTGACCACAGGAACATTTTCCCTTGAGCTTTGTCAAAGAGGCACGCAGATGGACCGCATCTCAGGTGTCTCATTTAATGAGTGGATTCTGGGGCAGGCGTGTGTGCCCAAAGCACTGCGATAGCTCAGCACCCTGCCAATCAGCCCTGTTGTTCTTACACAGAAACCAGTGAAAGACAGCAGCCGCGGGGCACAGCTTTTAGGACCCAACACTCTGTTCGTCTTCATGCTTCTTGTTTGTCTATCATCCTGACGCCGCTTTTAAGTTCATGCTACATTTTTGTTTTTAGTGGCATGGACCTCCCTGAGCATGTCTTCCTGTTAGCTTCATGAAGTGTAGTCAGCTGCCTGAGCCCTTTCCCTTTAGTGATGACTGACAGATCCTCCTGTGCAGGGACTCTACAGTGGCCACTGCTTTGGCTTCTTGGAGCATAATTTAATTGTCCTGCTCAGAATTTCACAAGCACAAATCACACAAACTCTCCTTTGTGTCTTGCTTTGTTTGTACTGCATTGGCTCTAAGTTTCATCTGCATACATTGTGTATGTGTACTTACAACAATAGCTATGCATACTTATAAAATGATTGTGAAAAGTGCTAAATGATTGTTAACATTTAATGATCAAAAGATATAGCTGAAGAATTTTATAGGCATGTGCCAAGATGCTGAAACAAAGCTTATTATTCTATAAAATTATATTTTTATAATTAAAACACTCAGGCTAGAGTGTTTAGCATTTACTTCCTTGGCTTGATTTTTGGATAGATAACACTGCTAGAAAAAAGAAAAGAACATATAATAACTAAAATAGAAAAAATTAGACTAATTATTAACAATAATGGATTCTTGGAATTCCTGAACAAAACTTCATGGGATTTCTCACAGGTTATTAAAGCAACGCTGTGGTTTGGTTCTGAACTGAACCCACAAATGCTCGTGTTCTCCAAGGTGGGGCTGTGGAGCATGCTTGGGACATGGGGTGGTGCATTCCCCATTATGGTTTTTGTGTCTAGTTGTTCCCCGAAAGCCTCATGCTCTCATGGGGCAGGGTCTTCTAAAATTTGAGATTAATTCATAATCAAAGCTGGGATTATGCATTTTAGTACTGCTGGGATTATGCGTGTGAGTGCTACTCCCAGCCTGGGACAGGTAAGGAAGAGAGAGACTTCCTTTCTGTTGTCATCGCTGCTACGTCTCCATTTTGCTCTTTAGTCCTTGTCGCCACCATGAAAGGCTGCCTTCTGCCATGCGCCACTCTGCCTTGGAGCCAGGCGAGTATGGACTGAACTCTCCAGTAACTGTGAGCTAAATAAACCTTTCCTGCCTTCATTTTGAGTGTCAGGTATTTGTCCCAGCAACAAAAGAAGAGTAACTGAGACAATCCCTGCTGAGCTTAGCACCGAGGGTGCTGTTGGGAGGTGGACCTGGAGTGTGACAGGGAGAGGTGCCTCCGGGGCATCTCCCTTCTCTCTGTTTCTCAAATGTTATGATAGAAGCAGCTGTGCTCTGCCCCGTCCTCTCCATTATGCTGTTTTTAATTTTGGGTGTCAGATATTGTGTCCTAACAACAAGAGAATAACTAAGACAAGCAATAGATACTAAGTATCTTTCTGTTTTCTGTATCATAATTAATAATAATTACAGTCAATACCGCCACCAGAAACAAAAAACAGAAAATGCTGGCAACAATGGAGAGTCCACATAGAAAAACTTGGTTATAGATTTACCCAAAAGGATAACAGATGTCAAAATTTGCAAGTAAAAATAAATAAAAGTTAACACTGAACTTCAAGATTTTGCCACAAAAATCAATTTCTTTTAGAATGAGGTAAGTAAACTGAATTGCAATTAATTTTACTATAAGTATGTCCCAAAAATAACTGAGAAGGGTTAGATGTTTAGTTTTATTTATGTATTTTAGTACAGGGTCTACAGAGTCTACAGGGTCTCACTACATAGACTGGACTCACAGCCATCCACCTGTGTCCAATCTCCCACAAGCTAAGATTACAGGCGGCACCACCATACCCAGTCTCAATTGCCATCTCAGTGCACCCTGGGGGTGGGGCTGACATGGTAGGCCCAGGATCAAACCCCGGCCCCTGCGTCTGCCTAAGCAGGCAGTTTAACCTGCTGAGCTATTTGGCCGGCCCTGTTTGGTTTTATTTTATTTGCAGACCCTCACATAGCAGGACCCTGGCTGCCTTGCAGGGCTGGCTGGGGCTCCAGGCAGACCACTCTCAGGGGAGAGGGGAGGACACCCCTAGAGAGCTTCCAGGAACCCGCCTGCTCAAGAGCGCTGTCCCATAGGGCAATGAATACAGGTACTCAGACAGAGGCTCAGCAGTCATGATCAGTGCAGAGTTCACACCAGCAGCTCTTTCTCAGCGGCTAGGAAGGACTGGGGACTTTTATGTTATCCTAGTAGAAGGGATGCCAGCTGTGCTGGTCACACTTATTCCTCCCAACCTTTCACTCTGTTCTCCACCAGTGTCCACTAGCCTTCTGTCACTGTGACAAAGCACCCGAGAGGACGAACTTATATTGAGGAAAGGGTCACTTTGGCTCATGGATTTAGTCGGTCACTTGACCCTGTTGTTCTGAGTCTGTGTAGCACAGAACATCATGGTGGGTACATGTTAGATGGGTCTCCTCACCTCATGGCAGCTAGATGCAAAGAGAGATAGGAAGGGTCCTGATACTCCCTGCATATGCATGTGCCACATACTCCCATCTGTCAGGTCCCACATCCTAAGGGCCCTGCCTCTCCAGGGGTGCCCCAGGTTGGTGACCAAGGCTCTAACACTCAGGTCTCTGGGGACCTTCCAGACTCAAACAGTAAGCCCAGCCCCTGCCCTGCCCTGCTCTGCTCTGTCTGATGCTGGGTGCTGGCACAGTGGACATTGTCCCTTCTGCTTGCCTCCATCAGATGAGCTAAAGGGTTCTGCCGGTGGGGTGCACTGACAAGGGCCACAGAGGAGACAGGGGAACACCGGGCATATATCTTGCCTACACTGACATAGCTCTTGCAGGAAATGTGCATTCATCACTTTCCCATCACTGAGACAAATACTTAACACCTGAAATGTAAAAGATGTTTGTTTTAGCAGAAATAGCAGGGTGGGAGGGCCTGAGGTGGGAGTGCTGCTCACTCCATGGCAGCCGAGATGGGGGAAGAGCTGGGCGGAGAGTGCACCCTCCGGTCACACCCCAGGGGGCGTGCCAGCCAGGCCCCCCTCCTGCAGCATAGTAAGCGGGTGAATTCACTGAGGACTGCAGTGCCGCACACCGCTTCCGCACGCTTGAGACTTTTGAGGAGACATTCTTGATCTGGACCATAACAGAAAACATTACGATCAGACATGGGTGGTGAAGTATCATGTGTTTCCCCTAGTATGAGTGATAGAAATATAAATAAATAGGAGCAAAGTGAAAGAGTTATAAAATAACAAGGAAGTGGACAGACTGTGGAGGTGGGTGGGGCCTGGAGAAGGAGGGAGAGGGCAGGTACCAGGGAGCAGAGGTGGTGAGGGTACCATGGTGTCAACCCCAAGACGAGTGTGGTCAGTGTGAGCCAGACATACAGCAGCCGGCATTCAGAGGGAGAGAAGGAGAACAAATGAACCATGCAGACTAGTCGCCAAAGAAACAATGTCTGTGAAATGAAAGTGGAAAAGAGATGGAAACACTCGTGTTAAATAAACTATCAACACATAAAAGACTCAGTGGACTTTGATTTTGCCAAAATATATAAAATGACATTTATTAATACTTCTATAATTTTTTTTTTTTTTAATTTGCGCATTTGGTACAGGGTCTCACTACACAGCTTGGACTCATAGTGATCCTCCTGTCTCAGACTCCCTAGCGCTGGGATTACAGGAGTGCGCCACCACACCTGGACACTGTCACTAGTTTAACATGCCCCAGGGGCAGGGCTGGTGCGGCACGCAGGACAGGGGATGGAACCCTAGTTCCTGCGCTTGCCAAAGCTTAGTCTGCTGAGCTATCTTGCTGGCCTTTTTTTTTTTTTTTTTCTTTTTTTTTTAAGTAATTTTCAATAAAATCTGAGTTCAGAAACACAGACAGGAGCTGCCAGTCTGGAAAGCAGCAATGGTGGCCCCTGCAGAGCCCCGTGTGGACTCTGGCTTCCCCAGCTCCCTGTGTTCAGGGCGCACCAGACAGGCCATTTCTGTTGTGCAAAGCTGTGTGCCACCTATCGGCAGCAAAGACCATAGCAGAGTTCGGAGGAAGCGTGTTTGGGAAAGGTTTAAATTCTCTTATGTAAGAAATCCGAGGTACAAATAATTTCAAACAGCAACAGCAACAATGACAACAACAACAGACTACAGAAAAGAGGGAGATAGACCCTTTACTCATGGGAACGAGAACTGAAGATGGGGGGAGAGGGGAAGTAGGGAGCGGGAAGTAAAAAGAATTAAGATATGCTACACAGATGTACTACAAACATATACTAACAAAAATATTAGAGAGCAAAAATGTCAGCTGTAGGCATTTTCTCTACTAGATAATCTTCATCAGATTGAAAAATTTTCTTTCTATTTGTAACTTGCTGAAGGTTTAAAAAGCATGCACAGCTGTGAAATTTTGTCAAATATTTTTTCTACATCAGTTGAGAAAATGGTTGGAGTTTTCACCTTTTTCATGTGTTGACTTACTCAAATTGCTTTTTTGAATAATGAACCAATTTTGCATTCCTGAAGTAAATCTCATTTCCTCATGTTGTATTCCCTCTTTATGTACTGCTAGATTTGATTTGCAAATATTTTACAAAGGATTTTTGCATCAATTCTCCTGAAGAC
>PVKN010004763.1:0-32638 GCA_004027915.1 Capromys pilorides
CAGGACAGGGCACAACTGGTGATCAGAAACCAGGCTTGTCTGTGGCTCCCAGGAAAGACCAGCCTTTCTCTTTGTTTCTCGCTGTCGAATCTCCGTAGCTGATTCCCACCCCCACCCCGTCTGGTACCGGGGATTGAACTCAGGACCATACACTTGCCAGGCAAGCACTTATTCTACTGAGCTATCTCCCCAGCCCACTAGAGGTGAATTTAAAAGCCTACTGGTGTCCTCATCTCCAGCTGCCCCGGTGCAGATATAATCCCAACAACCACGTCAGGGGGGGCTTCGGTCTTCATCTCTTAAGCTCACAGATGCCCAAATGGTAGCGCGTGGTAGTAAAGTGCCCGCACAAACACAGCTCCGCAGTGAACCCATGCAGAGCAAGACCGGGGCCCAGTGTGAACGTGGAGGGGTCCTCAGAGCCCTGGCAGATGAGGAACTACGGTATGTAGGAGTGAATTAGGATGAAGACGCCCTGACCTGGGAAAGGACCTAAAAGGTTCTGTAGTTGGACCATTCGCAGACAGCTGAAGTCTCTTCTGTGGTGGCCCTGCTAGGAGCTCCTCCAGTCGTGGCATGGTGGCTTCTGCCGGAGGGGCACTCACTACCTCACGACAGAGACCCGGGGCCTGTGGCCCATTTTGTGTGGCCCGTAAGTAAAGGTAAGAAGACAAGTGTGTGGCAGAGACCACACACCTCCTGAGGAGCCTGGCGAGCCACCTAGCATTACAGAAAAGCTGGCCAGTTGGACTCTCAGAAGAAGGGAGGTGGAGCAGCTTGGGAGACAGAAAAAGACTTATTTTCAGGCAGCAAAAGAGATCAGCAAGCTCCCAGCATGCAAGAAGAAGTTAATGGCAGTGGAGCCACAAATGAAACGACTAGTGTCACGGCAGCCGAGCTCCAGGGAGCTTCAGCAGGCACCGCTTCCCAGGCAGCTGGACTAGCCAGGTCAGTGTCTCCTAGCGTGAGGCCAGGCTCGGAACGGTCTCGCACCGCATGAACTCAGTTATGGCAGTGTACCAAAGCCTTTGGCTCAGCACGGGGGTTTTCAGCCATGGCTGTAGATACTGGAGTCGCCTTGGTGTGAAGCCTTCCAGTGACCACGGACAGCCAGCCCCCATCCAAGGTCAGCGAAGCTGGGACCTCCAGGTGGAGCCCAGCAAGAACCTTGGGAGACAAGAAGTGTCTAGGGATGGCATCTGAGGGCCTGGATTTTGTTTTCCTCTACAATTATGCAGAGGTCTGTCAGGGGGTCTTTATTTGAGGGAAGTGGAGTTTAAGGCTGGAACAGCCCAGGCTGGGTTTGAACTTGTGATTCTGCTGCCTCAGGCTCCTGCGTCCTGGAATTCTAGGCAGCAGCTCACCCTGGCTCTGCACTTCACAGGACAGATTTCCAGCAAGGGCCCTGGGCCTGGGAGGTGGCTGTCAGGGAACCCAGCCAGCCCTGGCAGACTTGGGTGCAGTTAGCAGGAATCGTGCCACCCCTGCCAAAGGGCCTGGGCATGACACTGTGACACTTACAGGTCCCTAGCCAAAGGAGCTGCATCATCGTGGAGCCCTGCCTGTTGTGGTGGCCACGATTCTGCTCAGTGCTTGCAAATGGGCTCTTTTGCCAGTGCAGACCTGCTGAATTCCCAGGGCTCCATTTGCTAGGCATTCTCCAACATGTAGGGGACTCCTTCTGGGAGTGCACTAGAGCCCAGAATCACAGGTCAGCTGCCAGCCCCACCCCGTGTTCCCCCAGCATCCGGGGCCTCCCCAGGTAGCAGGGACCTCAGCCACAAGGTCTTAGGAGTGTTCTTAAACTCACTGTGCCAGGCCCTGGGGGAGTGACCTGGAGAAGGGAACCTGCCACCCTGATTGCGAGGCCATTTGTCCACCTCAGCAGACAGGGAGGGGCAAGTCCCAGGGAAAGGGAGGCCCATGGAAGCCACAGAAAGGATGACCAAGGCTGCTCTTCTCAGGGTGCCCTGCACTGGGAGTAATGACTCTCCTGTGAGGAGAACCCAGAACTTGCCTGCAGCGACTTCTCTAATAAGCAGGCCAGCATAAGGAAATTGGACAAGAACTTGAAAACTGGTGAAGGAAAAGAAGACAAAGGCAGCCGTTTCCGCTGCAGATTCTATGTGCATGCACAACCCCAAGGCAGCGGCAGTGCGAGAGGCACAGGAGAGCTCCCCCCTCTGCTGCAGGTGGGATGGTTGCCAGTGCATCGGTTTCAGTCTGAATGTTTCATTAAGGGCGACTATGCACCTGGCACCAGTTGAGCCCTCGAGGGCAGCTCATGTCCCCTCAGAGAAAGACAGCTGCACACAGAGGGATCTGGGTCACCTTGGTCCTAGAGGCGCGAGTGGGGACCTAAGTGTTGACAAAGACCCAGTGTCCTGGTCCTGAGGTGCACCAGGTCCTCCAGCACAAGCCGGGCTGGAAGAGGGGCGCCCCAACTTTTCCTGTTGTGTTCATCTGGAAAGACACCAATGTATGCGTCTGCGGGGACCCCTCCCCACCCCCACTCGTGCATTCTCTCTGTGCCTGAGCTGCTTTAGCTACCAGCTGCACATGCGCACGCGCACACACACACACACACACACACACACTCACACACTCGCATGGTCCCACCCTTTGCACACACTGCCCTGCCCCACCCCCAGAACACCTCCCTGTCCATTCTTCTAAATAATGCTTGCCGTCTTTTAAAACTAAGCTCCTGCTGCCCCTCAAGCTTGTCTCTCAGCAGACGGCCCCTGATTGCAGCCCCTGGCTTTATCCTGCTGTGGCTCTCTGGCCTCCATTCTCCAGCACCTGGGTCAGCCTGAAGGACAGGGACCAGGTGCACCTCACTCTGTTACCATGCAAAGGCTGGGCCTGTTCACTGCATAGTGGAAACCGACTGGCCAAGAGGCAATGCATGCTAGGGCAAGAATGGTATAATGGCGAGCTAGCTTATCCACAGACGGCCGTGCCGTCTGCTTGTACAGGAAGTGCAAACAAGGGCGCTTTTAGCCTCAGACATGCAGACGCCAGCGTAGGCCCTCAACCTGCAGGAGTCCATTCCCTCAATGACGGGCATTCTAACATCATCTGCAGGTCTCTGGATAGAACACAGCCTCTGTAAATCTAAAGAGGACTGACTAGGCGGTCCTGTGACAACAACTCATCCTGGTTCTGATGCTGTCTCCTGAGCCTGCACGCAGACCCCACGAGCTGAGTGTGCCCAATCCCACTGGTCTGTCCCCACTTCTGCCAAAACTGGGATCCTCAGGAAACCCACACTTCTGTCCTTCTGGCATAAACCAGTGGCTCCCAAGATCCACAGTGAGGTTTCATTAAGTGTCTTGAGTAACTCAGAAGTTGAGAAAATGCTCTACTTAAAGTTACAGCTTTTCAAATAAAGGATACAACTCAGAACATGGAAGGGATAGATGGGGGCAGGGGCGAGATGCGGAGCTCCGGAACCTGGATGTCAGCCCCTGTCCCCACCCTCAAGTTGCACCCCTTAGGCACAGAGGAGCCAGCCATCAGCCACTAGTGATTGAACATCTCCTCCTGGAAACCAGGGATGGAGCTGCAAGCTCTACTCCCAAAGCGGGGACAGCCCTTGCCTTCAAACTACCTCAGGGCCACCGTATTGTGAAGTCACCTGTCTGTCACCAGGAGACATGGAGACTTCTCCAAGCAGTGGACTGGGAACAAAGGTCAAATAGACTGGCTTTTGCTATACAGCTCAGTGACTGACCCTGGGCCAGGAGATAGGGGTAAGGGGTGACCACTGAGGCAGTATCCTGCCCATGGAGAACACATGCAGTGAAGCAGCTCTTAGGTGGCCTGGCACCAGGGTCCCTCACACAGGTGGCCACACAGGTTCCTGAAGGAGGGGGCAGGGCTGTTACGGGAGTCTTCCCAGGCTGAGCTGGGCCCTGAGAATCCTGGCAGACTCTCAGCAGGACCCCATGAGATCAGAGGGCAGGGGAGAGGCAAGCCCCGCCCAGCAGACCTAAGGACCCACCTGACACAAGGCAGAGGGAAGAGAGGCAAAGGAAATACCCAAGATGGCACACTTGGTCGGCATTAACCGGATGCCAGGCACCCTCCACCCTTCCAGGTAGAAGGGAAAGAACTTAGCAGCTCGCTGCCCCAGAAGGGCCTATGGGGAGGCAGACCTGGCAGTTGGCAGAGCACGCCGAGCTACGCTGAGAGCCTAGCGTTTATCCACGCACCGCCTTCTCATTCTGTCTCAGGAGCAGGGCCCGTGATTTCTCAGCTGGGCAGAGAACGACCAGACTCCTCCACCACCCTTGAAGCCCAGGTGGGGTCAGGGGCTGTGTCAGCTTGGGTGCAGGCTCTGCTCAACAGCCCCCCTGGCCCACGGTGGGACTCACGCACACACTGAGGCCTCTGTCACTGCTCAGCAAGTCCTGGGAAGCTGACAGAAACCACCTCACACAGTGCCCCATGGTGTAGGCACACAGGGCACGCCTCCTCATTGAGGGAATGAATGAATGAACGAATGGATGGATGAATGAATGGATGATGGATGGATGAGCAAAAGAGGGCAGGAATGCCACACAGAGCTTGGCCTGCACCCCAGAGCTTAGATGGGAAACCCCGCAGATGACTCTGCCTGAGGCAGTTCTACGCGAAGTGGGTGATGAGGAAATTAATTTCTAGCTTTTCTGACTAAGAAGAAATTTTTAGGTGGAAGAAATAGGTGTGTGCCAATTAAAATAATTACAGCTATAAACTAAGAGACCTGTCCTGATGCCAAATGGCACACAGCTATGTTGTTTGAAAAGCAGATCCGTGTAAAGCAAAAGGAGCTCTCGTTTCTTGGGGTGCCTTG
Source organism: Capromys pilorides (assembly GCA_004027915.1). Lineage (NCBI taxonomy): Eukaryota > Metazoa > Chordata > Mammalia > Rodentia > Capromyidae > Capromys > Capromys pilorides. Next base: position 4,841 of record PVKN010004763.1, read on the forward strand.
ATCTCCTTAAAAGGAACTCGCACAGAGGTGAGGTCCACCGCTGGCATCATAGTGGGGATCCATGCCCGAGACCACAAGGGTTTTGGAGAAGAGCCCGCCTTCCCGAAGCTCCCCGTGGCACCTGCATGTCCTAGAAAGCCCAGGGCCCAGGAGTGACGATCCCATGGGGAAGTCTGCAGGGACCTCGAGGGTGGTTGTGGGACCGGATGGCTCACAGAGGCCAGAGCAGGGAAAGGAAGAGGTGAAAGGCACTGGGGCAGCCCGGAGAGGAGGGACTGGGGCAGAGAGGCCTCCCTGAGAGCCAGGGACAGAGACTCCCACACACGCATCCTCCCTGGGCTCCAGGCCCTGCCCATGCCCCATGGTCAGCCTGTCGGTCAACTGCAGACCCCTGGGATGCAGAGCAGGCTGGAAATGTTGAGGTGTTAGGGGGCTGGGGGCAGGCAGGGTGAAGAAACAGAAGCCAGTTCAGGGCTGTTCTGTTGCTATTTGCCATGGGTGTCTGTCAGCTTTCCGTGACTGTGACAAAAGGCTGAGATGCGCAGCTTGCGGGGAGGAGGGAAGCCCGCGCTTGCTCACAGTGCGGGAAGCCCCTGCCTGTGGCCCACTGGCTCTGATGCTCTGGGCCCTGGGGCGGCCGCCTCTCCTGGAGGAACAGGGCAGAGCAGAGCCACTCACACCCAGCCAGGGAGGGGGGGGGGCGTCAGGAACACTCCTGAGTGACCAGAGACCTTCAGCTATACCCACCTACCCAGTAGACACACCCAGGGCCACGCCTTCAAGGTCTAACTGGGGCACGTCAGGTCCGCTCAGCTGGTTCCCTCCACTCTCCGGTACCACAAACCAAGTACCTTAAAATTATCCTCTCACAGATCTGGAAACCAGAAGTGCAAATTCAGGGTGTCACAGGGACAAACTCCCTCCACCCGGGGGCACCCGCAGGCCTGATCCACCTCCCTGATCTACTGATCCTTGGCACTGGGCAGCAGGACACCAAATGGCTTCTCCTGTGTGTCCTCCATCCTCCCAGTGTCTGCCCCCTATAGACATCGGTCATCGGGGTGGGGACACCGTGGCTGCTTCTCACCTGCCAGACCCTCTTCCTAATCAAGGCCACACTTCCGGTACCAGAGGCCAAGAGTTCAGGTCATTCTTGTAAGGACACAGTTCAGCCTGCAACAGCGACACTCGTGCCCAGGAGGAAACTTTAATGTACAGCTATTTTCTAAAGGAAATAGAAATGTCTCTACTCACATCCCAGACAATGGTAATTGACACTTAATGTCACACCAGGTAGGATTTAGGAAACATTTGCAGTGTGCCAAGTATCAGGTGAATCCCTTTATGGGGATACTTTCCCTTTATCTTCAGAACATCGTATGAGGTCGATTTTATGATCCTCATCTTACAGATGGCAACAGTGAGGCTGGAAGGTTACATCACTCATGTGCAAGTACTCAGGAGGCTTAGGAAAGGCAGGATATTCATGGAAGTCTGGCTTCAAGAGTGAGGCACTGACTCTGCTGGTTGCCCGGTGTAGAACGTGAGAAAGAAAAGAGCAGGGAGGGGTAGGAAGGAGGGAAACAAACGTGATGTCTTTATACAACACCCGCTGCACTGGATGGGTAGATGATAGACAGATGGAAGCTGGACAGACAGACAGGTAACTGACAGAGATAGGTAAATAGGTAGATAGATAGACAGACAGACAGACAGACAGACAGACAGCCGTTGTATAGATGATGGATGACAAGTGACAGATGATAGATATTAAGTAGGTGACAGGTAAACAGATAGATGTATGACAGATCTGTAAGTAAAGATCGTTGTTTCTCAACCAGTTTTGAATTCTCATCACTCTAAAGTTGAAATTTTAACTTCAACCTAATTTGAATTTAAAGTAATTTTAATTAAATTACTTAAGCTATTTAATTTCTTTTTGCTGGTTAACTGGTTATTTTTATTAAAATTAGTTCCTCTGTAGCTACGCACTAACAAGTACAATTTTGTCAGGCAGCAATGACTTCCGAGGTTCCATGGCCCCCTGCCCTTTGGATTTCTTCTCCCCCAAAGACCCCGGGTTCTACCTCCATGGAAAATATACCCTGTCCTTGGATAAAGACCCAGATTCATTTCCAGATTTAGAAAAAGTGATTCTGACCCTTACATCAGGCGAGCTCAGTGTCATGTCTTGCTGTGTGCCCCAGTGTCATATCTTGCTGTGTGCCCCACTCAGGGCTCACCCCAGGATCCAATTGCCTTCCAAACATGAGATTTAGGGGACATTTTATTTTTATTTTATTTTATTTTATTTTATTTTTTTGTGGCCAGCTCAGTCCTCCCTGAGGGCAGGGCTAGCGTGGCATGTAGTGCTGGGGATTGAACCGTGGTCTGTCCCCGCACTTGCCTAAACTTGCCTAAGCAGGGGCTTTAGACTGCTGAGCCATCTGACCAGCCCTGGGGGACATCTGAGATCTGAACCGTGGCACCCGCCGTCCTCCCTGGGGTTTGCACACGCTCCATTCCCCTTCTAATCTCTCCTGCACCCTCAGGCAGAGATGGTGACTGAGCATCCCCGAACCCTGGGTAGGAAACGGGGTGCCGTTCTTTACGACTTCCTGCCAAGCTCTCTGCAGAAAAGGACGGCTCGCCCCTCAGAAGCAGGCTCCAGCGGATGCTGCCCTCGGGATGACGCGGAGCCCTGGAAGCCCCGGCACATGAGCCTGGGTTCGCCATCCACCTGAAGAGAGTTTTCAAAACTGGTTCTCAAGTCTCTCCAGTCGGTGGCCACTGCTTGGCCTCAAGGGCTGCCTGTGCTTCCCGCCAGCAGCTGCCCCCGCTGGGACTCTGACAATCCCGGCACGTGCAGTGGAGGAATCTTGTCACTGAGGTGCTCCTTGTGCTGCTGAGACCATGCGAACACGGTTCCCCGCTGCAGTGGATTAGTTCCCTGTGGCTGCTGTAATGGAGCACTGGAAGCTTCACATAACAACAGCGTCTGCTGTCTCGGTTCTGGAGGCCAGAAGTCCAGGACCAGACTCCTGTGGGGGCTCTGGGAGGGGCCATCCCAAGCCCCTGGCCAGCCGGGCTGCTGGTGACGCTGGGCTTGTAGCTGCGATTCTGTAGCCTCTGCCTCCACCTTCAAGAGGAACCGTCTCCAGTGTGTGTGTGTGTGTGTGTGTGTGTATGTGCATGCACACACACACGTATGTGCTTTCCAAATCTCCCTCTGTCTATGGATAGCTCTGATTGCATTTAGGGCCCATGCTGATAATCAAAGATAGGCTCTTCTCCTCAAGATCCTTGACCTACTTACATCCATGTTAGCCAGCTTTCCATTGCTGAGACAAAGAACCTAAAATCATCAAATTAGGAAGAGGAGGCAAGGTTTACTCTGGGTCAGTTTCAGAGATTGCAGTCCACTGCTGCTTGGCCTGTGGCACCATGTGACGTCATAGAGGGAGTGCGAGGAGGAGGAGGAGGAGGCCCTGTTCACCTCATCTCAACCGGAAAACAGAGGAGGGGGAGAGGGCTGGGCCCCCAGTGGCCCCTCCCAAGGGACGTTCCTGGTCCTCACTTCCTTCCTTAGTCCACCTCCCAGTGGCCCCACCCCCACCCCTCAGCTGGCACCAGGGCTACAGCGCTTCAGACAGTTCACTGTCCCAACCACAAGAGAAGCTCCATAGAGGTTCTGAGGAGCAGGGCTCAGAGGCCTTTGGGGCTGGCGGGGTGGGAGTGCACAGCCCACAACAGCAGCATCTCCTCAGGCGAAAAGTGCAAAGCCACAGGGAATACTTGGAAAGCTGGCAAGCAGCCCGGGCTGTCAGGAGAGACGACAGGCAGTAGCAGAGTGGACGAAGAGATGGGCTGGCCCAGGTCAACCCTGCCTGTGTGCTAGAGATACAGAACAGTCGGGCGCTAGGGTGCAAGAACCAGCCGCATCCAGGGCCCGGCACTGATAATTCTTAATACTAGCAATGTGGCTTTGAGAAAGCTCCTCACCTCCCTGAGCCCCATCTGGAAACTAAAAAGAATAATACCCACCTCCCCGGGCTGCAATGAGGATGTAGTCTGTCACGCATTCCTGCAGGCCCAGGGGATATGATAACGAACAAGGGAGACTAAAATACCTGGGCTCGGGGAATATTTATTTTACTAGAAGAAGATGGCATAAAATAATATGAAAAAAATATGTAACTTACACAGTCATGGGTAAAAAAGGAGAAAATTAGAGGAAGAAGGGAAATGGGAAGTGCCCAGAAGAGAAACTGCGATTACAAGGAGGGGTGTCAGGGAAGGCCGCCCCATGGCGAGGTGCTGGTCGAGCAGAGATCTGCTCAGGTGCGGGTCAGGCCGTGAGAAGACAGGACATCCAGGTGGTTGCAGGAAGAGCGCACTGGTGCGAGGGGGCGACCGGTGCCAGGCCTGGGCCAGGAGAGCATTTCCTCTGTCTGAGGTCCACAAAGACCGAGAGAGGGTGGAGGCAGAGCAGCTTTGGGGTGAGGGGGCCGGGAGGCCGGCAGATGTGCACAGCTCTGCGGGGTGTCTTCAGGCTCTAGCTCTCTCTGTGAGAGGCACAGCCCACTGCAGGCCTGGGGGTGGGGGGTGGGGAGAGGAGTACAGCTGGTGTGCAGGAGGCCAAGGGTGGAGGCTGGGAAACCAGGGGGGAAGCTCTTAGCACGCACCAGGGTGTTAGTGGAGCAGACCCAAGAGAGTGAGGCTGAAATACAGTGATGTCTATGGGCTGTCATGACCAGAGCGCCTTGATGGGTTAGATAGAGTCTGGGAGCAGGACACAATCCAGGAACTCCCAGCACGGGGCTACCACCAGGGGGGGCTACCACCAGGCGGGGCTACCACCAGGTGCCAAGGCGAGAGGATCAGGCTCCGTCACCATCCCCGAGATCAGGGCTCAGTCACAACAGAGATGGTGGAGGGGAGGGATCCGTCTTAGACCATCGGAGCTGAGCTGACCACAGCTGGCAGCTGGCATGGCTGAGGGCACAGCTCAGACTCCCCAGGGTGGGGCATCGGGCTCCCAGCGCAGGTGTGGCTCGTGACAAGGGATCATGATTAGTGATCCAGGGCTGTGGGAGGGAGGACGGATGAGGAGGAGGGGGAGAGATGGAGGTAGAAGCCAGGCTGGGCCAAGGCCACAGACGGCCTCAGGCAGCCATGCAGGGTGCCCTGCTGCTTAGACGGTGGATCAGGGCTGTCACCCTGCAGGCCCTGCTGTCCGGCTCTCCCTGTCAGCCCCCAAGTGGGATCCCTGGGGAGGATGTGGGCTTGCCTGAGGTGCCCTTCGTGGTAGCATGCCTCAGCCCTGCTGCCTGCAGGAGCACTCCTCCTGGGAGGCAGAACCACACCACGCATCTCTGCATCCCCTGTACCCACTGTCCTTAGCTGTGCTCCCCACTCAAGGGTGGTGTCTTCTCATATGGCAGTAACACTCAGGGTGCTCTGGGGTCTCCTTAATAGTGACCTTATCAAAGAGGCTCCGCCCTCCTGACCTGACCACTCCCCAATCTCATCTCTTATTACCACAGGTCAGACTTCCAACAAATTTGGGAGGTGGGGACCCACACTCCTCCATCCGTGGCCTCCCCATTGCAGCCACGTTGTTCCCATCGGCATCACCAGTGCCATCTACTGATGAGCCAGGTACTCCAGCTGCATTCCTCCTCCCACAAGAAGCTCAAGCACTTTGGGGAACGGGGAGCGAGCTCCGCTTCCCTGCCTCCAGAGGCTCTCAGAAGCCGAGGCTCAAAGGCTGGATGGGTGGCGGGAAGGGGTTCATCTCAGAGGAATTGTCGTTGCCTCCTTTGCTTCTCTTGTAGCTTTAATGAGCAAACTCTTGTGGGGGACCAGCATCAGCGTCACCCTTGTTTAATTGGTGCTTTTCCAAGGGAGGTGTGATGGCATGGCAGTGAGTCACTCCTCTGATGTGACAAACACCAGCAGCTAATAATGGAGAAGCAGTGCAGGGTGTTCACGCGATGACCGTCGCTTTTCTGCTAACGTAAGGGAAGCCAAGGTTCACGCGGACGTGCAGCATGTGAAGAGCGTCTCTCCCTCTTCCTCCCCTCGTGTTGGGCGGGGAGAGGGGCACATCAGGAGAATTTAGGTACCAAAAATGGGCTCTTCACAATCAAACAGTAACCTCCCACAGAGGCAACCTGAAGTGGTGGATTCGCCTTTCCAGCGCTAGGGTAAAATACCTGACCCTCCCCTTCCACCCCTGCCAGGACAGCACAGTGTCATTTCTGCTCGCGGTGTCAGCCGTGCTTGGTGGTCCCAAGTCAGAAATGGCATGGGTGAAGGAGAGCCGCTCACACAAGGCAGCCAGGAAGCTGAGAGCGTGGGGAGGGCTTGGGCAGGAACCCACCCTTCTGGGCTCCAGGAGCCCACCATCCCCAGCCAGCCCCAGCTCCTACAGCACGTCCAGCTGTGATGGGTGAAGCTCCCCTATGATCCAGTCTCCTCCTAGAAGCTCCACCTCTGAACATGTGAGACTTGGGGGGACATTGAGGGACCAGGCGCTGGGCCCATGCACAGTGAGTCCCGCCTGCCTTGGATGGTGCAGTCCTGGCTTATTCTTCCCCTGTCTGTCATCAGTTCACCCATGTGACGTTGTGAGGATAGGTACACATGCACAAAGCGAGCGCAGGTTGCCGTGCACCGCCATGTGAAGGTATCGGGTCTCTGCAGGCTGCTGCCCCGCCCACACCGCGTCCGCCTTGCACAGACTGACGTCAGCATTGTCGCCTTCTTCTTTGACGTGTCATTGTGCCTGGCATCCCAGGTCCCTGTCTTCCTTGTCCGGTTTTCAAATTAACACTGACCTAAACCAAGAAGCCCTGGATGGGGAAGAGACAAGACAACTTGGTCACCTTTTCTTTCTTTCTTTCTTTCTTTCTAGAATACAAAATGGTAAAACTAAAAATTAGAAATGATACGAAATTTCATTATACAAAGTAATAGGAATTTGACAATTGTTGCATAATGTTATCTTCAAATTAGTGGTTTAGGCTACCAAATTTGGGGGTTGAGAGAGAGAGAGAAAAAACTTGTAAGAAATTTTAAAAGAATTTTTTAAAAATTTTAAACCTTAACTTCTTTCAATAGACCAATAGAAATGCAATTATCCAAACTACTATGCCTATATGCATTACTATATCTTCTTTCCTTCTTTATTTTGTCCTTTTCCTCATCCCAATTTTTCCTTTCCATTAAATTATTTCCCTTTCACAGTATCTATTGCACCTTTCAGGTTTTATCTATTCTCCCAGGTTCTCACACTAGTGAGACAATATGATGTTTGCATGTGTGGGTCTAATTTATTTCATTTACCAATACAGTCTCTAATTGCATCCATTTACTTATAAAAGCCACAAATTAATTTTTTTAATAGCTGAATAATACTCATCATATAAAAATACCGCATCATTTTTCCATTCCTCAGTTGATGGACATTTGGGTTGTTTCCAAGGTTTAGCTATGACAGTTTGCACTGTTATAAACATGGGTGCACATATATCACTATGGCACTGTGTTTTCAGTTCTTTTGGAAAAATACCCAGGAGGGGAATAGATGGGTGGAGTGGGACCTGCAATCCTACCTTTTTAAGGAATCTCCACACTGATACTGGTTGTGTCAGTCTACACTCATAACAACAGTGGAGGAGGGTTCTTTTTTTCCCCATAGCCACTCCAGCATTTGTGATTGATTGACTTTTTGATGATAGCCATTCTTTCTGGTGTGAGATGGTGTCTCAGCATTGTTTTAATTTGTATCTCTTGACTGAACAATGATGTTGAACATTTTTTCATATATTTATTTGCCATTTGTATTTTTTCATTGTGAAGTGTGTGTTCATCTCAAATGCCCATTTTTTTGGATTGGATCTTTGACTTTTGGAGGGCTGATTTTTAAAAAATTCTTTATACACTCCAGGTAGAAGTCCTTTGTCTGAAGGACAGGTATAATTTTTTTCCCAATTTGTGAACTTTGTTCTTACTGTGCTGGTGATATCTTTTAACATACAGAAACTTTTCAAAAAGATGACGTCCCAGTTGTTGATTCTTTGAAGTATTCCCATGCAATTTGGATTCTGTTCATAAACTCACGGCCCCCACTTCTTTAAGATTTCTACCTACTTTCTCCTCCAGAAAATTTAATGTTTCTGTTTTAATATTTAAATCTTCAATCCATTTTGTCTGTAGTTTTGTGCATGGTGATAGGCATGGGTCGAATTTTAGCCATCAGTATGTAGAAAACCAGTTTTTCTAGCACCACTTACTAAAGAGGCAATCTTTCAGTGGACATGTTAAGCCCCTTTTTGAAAGATAAGGTGGCTGAATGTGTTTGTAGTTGTGTCTGCATCTTCTAATCTGTTCCATTGATCCTCAGGCCTGCATTTTGTCAGTACCATCCTAATTTTTATCACAATAACTTTAGGAATTATGATGCCTCCTGCTTTTCCTTTGTTATCCAGGATTGCTTTTGCTATTCTAGATCTCTTTTGTTTTCTCTAGATCTCTGAGGTATACTAATGGTATTTTAATTAGGATTGCACTTAATCTGTATAATAATTTTGGGAGTATGGCCATTTTCACAGTACTGGTTTTTCCTTACCAGGAGCAAAAAATATCTTTCCATTTTCTGAAAACCTCTTCAATGTCTTTTTTTCAGAGTACCATAATTTTCACTATATAAATTTATTTACTTCCTTTGTGAGGTTGATTCCTAAGTATTTAATTTTGGGGGTGTTATTATGAAAGGTGTGGTTTCCCTAATTTCTCTCTCAATGTGTTCATTGTTTGTGTATAGAAATGCTATAGGTTTTTGGGTGTTGACATATCCTGCTATGCTACTGAATTTGGTTATTTAATCTGTAAGGCTCTTAGTGGAGATTTTTGGGGTCTTCTATATAGAATATCATGTCATCTGCAAATAGTGGTAGTTTTACTTCTTGTTTTCCAATCATTATTCCTTTCATTTCACTCTTGTCTAATTGCTCTGGCTACTATTTCCAGAACTATATTGAAAAAGAGTAGAGACAGTGGGCATCTTTGTCTTATTCCTGACTTTAAAGTGAAGGCTTTCAGTTTTTGTCCATTTAGTATGATGTTGGTTGTTGGTTTGTCATAGATAATTTTTATCAGGTTGAGATAAAGAACTTCCATTCAGGTTTTCTGTAGGGCTTTTATCGAAGTGTTGGACTTTTCAAAAACCAATTTGGTCATCTTTTAAAAAATGTTTTTCATCTATTTCATTCCTCTCTGGACTTTTAGCATCTACAAATTAGGACTGAGCTCCTGGAATATCCATTGGGGAGCTGACACGTCTAAGTAGGTGCTCACAGCTACGGGCCTGAGACCACAGAACGGTCAGGAGCCCTCCCCACAGCTGCATCCTTTACCTAGCCATCTGCAAAGTCCCATCGCCTCATGAGCTCACATGTCCACCTGGCCCAAGGATCAAGACTCGGACTTCTTGGGGGAGGGTTATTTTCCCTGTGATATCCCTGTGCTCTAAGTGCTTGAAGGAAAAGAAAATGACACTATGACATGGCATTTCCACTGCCGGATGCTTCCAAATGGAACAACTTGGGGTAGTAGAGAAGTTGGGGCCTCTGTCCACATCCAGGCCTGGGCCCGAGAGCTGGGCTCCACTTACTAACTGTGTAACTTTGGGCAAGTTACCTGGACTCTCAGAGCAAGACCCCATCTGCAATATGAGGAAGAGACACCATTTACAGAGGTTGAGTTTTAAAGGGATGAGTTTTAAAGAAATTGCTGCAAAATAGCTAATCAAGTGTAACTTATCAAAGCATCCCAGAAGCAGCGACTGCTACAGGGTCTCCGCACGCTGCAGGATAGATAACCAAGCATGATGGCATTGCCTATGGCCCGGGACAAGGCCCGACGCTGGACACAGGCCCTGTGATCTGTCCAGCACCTGAGCTGCCTCTGCCCATGCAGGACCAGGGAGCTGAGTGCCAGGCAGCCCCCAGGGGAGATCTTCTTCTCTGCACTGGGCTGGGGGCGTGTGGGCTGTTTTCTAAGCCAGGAATAGCTGCTAAGGAAAACTTCTGTTCACCACAGTCTCTTCCCTCTGGCCAGGCCGCCAGAACTGCTCCGTGTGAGCAGGTACTGTCTGCGCAGCACCAGGTAAGCAGAAAATCAAGCTGCTTGGAGTGGTCTCTAAAGGCCTATGCAAAGACACTGTCCTTTTTATGGGGCGAATAAGCTACACATATTCCAGTGTGATTTTCGGAAATTTCCTTGGGCCATCCCCATGTCTGCTGTTTTATTATTCTCAGTTGTTACCTTGTTCAGGAAAGGATTTGAGATCCACACTCTGGGCCCAGTCATGATCTGTGTACAAAGCTGCAGGTGTAAAGCCAGGGATGCTTCTCTGTCCCCACTGAGTCTGTAAGCTAATTAGGAAGACAGTGGCTCACGCTGACTGGCATAGGTTGCCCATGAAGTGCAAATTCAGTGTGTCTCATTGTCAAGTGCAGTAAAGAGAAACTGGATGTGGACAGTGATGGGCAAGTGCATCGGCTAATTAGAAATGAGGAAGCGAAAAAGAAATATGTGTATATACGCAGGACAGCTGCCGACTTCTGCTGGTCTGTTGAAAGCAGTGGTGAACGCTTAATTTTTTTCTCTCCCTCTTAATTTTTTATAACTTTGAGTTATAAAATTTTGCATGCTCATATCTAGTAATCTGAACAACTAATTTGAAGACAACAATATGCAATGTAACAACCATTGTTGAATTCCTATCATTTTGTTTAGTGAAACTCTATGTTTCTCATGTTATTTTTTACTATTATTTTATTCTTTTGTAAAAGAATAAATAAACAAGCACAAGCCTTAGGCTTGGGCCTCTGTCAACTTCCCAGCTGCTGGGACAGAATACCCAACACACACAGGGTCACGGAGAAGAGGCGAAGCTTGGCTCCAGGTGTAGAAGACTCAGCCTAGAGCTGGCTGACTGCAAGGCCGGGAGTAATGGTGGGAGGGTCTGGCAGGGGAAACTGCTCACCTCCTGGCAACCAGGAAGCAGAGAGAGGAGGGAAGAGCCGGGCAGGAGACAAATCTTCAGAGTCCCAGTGCAGTGGCCTGCCACTTCCACCTGCCCCCACCTCCTGACAGCAGAGTCAGCTGTGGATGAGTCGGTGGACTGACTCATGGATGAGCATCGTGCTGCCATTGTCCAGTCACCTTTGAGAAGCTCCACTCTGAACACATGAGATTTGGGGGGAACGTATGAGATCTGAACCATAACGAGACCTATCAGCAATTGGCACAGAGACACCGCAGACACAGACTTAGGGGAGAGCCCTTGCCTGCAAACAGATGAAGGCTGTAAGGTTCCTGACAAGTAGGGAGAGGGAATAAGGTGGATGAGAGGCCAACATGGTGGAGCAGAGGGCTGCTCTCAGGAGGTGAGGACCCCGGCCTGCAAGCTTGACTCGGACGCCGAGAATGGGGCAGCCCTGCTTAGGAAGAACCCTGCTTGATGTGTCACAGGAGGCCGGAGTGTCGTTAGGGTGGGTAAAGAAAAATAATTTTCTCTTCAGCCTTCCTGAGTCCTTAGTTGGAATGGATCCTTGTAGCAAATAACAGACTAGCAAAAGAAAACAAAAGTTTATTAATATGTCTATTTCTTACACATACATGGGCAACACCGAGGAATGAATGTGTAATTCTCAAAGAAGTGGCTCTGAATTTCATCTTCAACAGAGAACAATCAAGGTGTAGAGAAGTGATAAAGGAAAGGGCTTTGGGTCTCTGGGGGCAGCAACACGTGACAGCAACATGTGACAGATTCACTTGAGAAGCTCACGGCTGCCAGGCCTGTGGCACCATCTCCAAAGCGGCCCTCCTCGGTGATTCTGACTTCCAGGTGCATATTCTGGCAGCAAAGGAAAGTGTTGAAATAAAAGGAGGTTGGTAGAACAGAAGGAGATGGGGTCCTACAGCTCTGGGGAGGGAGTGGGATTTGTTTCCAGTGCTGTTGATAGCCACGAGATTTGAAGTGAAAATGAGATTTGATCTTTCCCTCCATGGCAGAGGTGGGGCTGTATTTTTAATCATTCTCCCAGTAAGTAGTTTTTAGCTGACTGAAAGCCTAGTTTACACTAGACCTGGCAGGGGCAATAGAAAGATGGTACGCTTAACTGGATGGAAAAATGGCTGCTTCATTCATCATTCATTCATTCATGCACTCATCCTTTATTCATCATCCATACATTCATCATTCATTCATTCATTCATCATTCATTCATGCACTCATTATTCATTCATCATCCATGCATTCGTCATTCATTCATTGTTATTCACTCATTCATCATTCATCCTTCATTTTTCATCTGCCAGTCATCATTCATTCTTCATTCAACATTCATTCATCGATTCATCATTCATTCATTCATTCATTCATTCATTGTTCACTCATCAATGTTATTGAGCTCAATGTTATAGAGCTGCCAGAGACTGTTCAGGAAGTTGGGGTGATGATGTAACAAAACAAAAAAATTCCTGACCTTCAGAAGGTGAGGGTCTGTTCAAGAAGGTTTACAGAAAACAGAGGAAAATATAGATGACTATGGTAGCACAAGCTCTGGGGAAAAGCTACGCAGAGTGAGAAGAAGAAGGCCGCAGTGGAGCAGAGCTATGGGAGACAAGAGGCCATGCCAGGCTCTGGACAGAAGCAGTGCAGCCGGTGCAAAGGCCCTGGTTAAACTGGACTCAGGCTGAAATTCCTGAGGTTGAAGCTCCAGCCTGGGCAGCAGACAGGATTTTCTGGAGAGCAAAATCTGAGCCAGACCTTAGGATGTGATCAAGACTGAGATTTGGGGTCCTTTGAAAAACTGAATTCCTATTTTCAAGAAAGAGCAAGTTCCTACCAGCAGAGATCTACAGGGGACTTACAGATGGGATCCTATAGAAAGGATTCACGTCAGCCCAGAGTCCAGCTCTCGCTGGCAAGGGGAGGGACCATGAGGGCCCATGTGATTCCAGCGGGCACAACAAGGAGGGTCCTGGAGCCAAGTTCACACCAGCCCTGACCTTTCCAGAGCTTCCTCTTCTGAAAAGCCTCAGAGGTGGGGAAGGGACGGTGATGTGCCCTGCACTGTGGAGGGCGAGTAGTCTGGCAGCAGGAGGTCTCAGGGCAGAAGGGAGAGGAGCGGTGCCCAGTGCTTGGCGGAGACCTCTTGCTACCGGTAGGAAGCCAGAGCAGGCACATGGGGAGGGGCGGGGGATGGCTGCGGGGGTCTCTTCCTTGGCCCTGGAAGTGGGCGGAGCCCCCAGCTGGCAGGTCTGTGCTCAGCAAGCCCCGCTCCTCTGCCCTCTTGCGCTCCTTGTGATCTGGAAATAAACTGCCCCACCCTGCAGAGGGCCCCTGTCACAGCGGCCTAGAAGTCGGCACAGCTGGAGCAGCTGGCTCCACTCTCTGACGTGGGGCTGGAGGCAGCTCGGCATGAACACCTGCAGCCTCGGGCTGCGCGTAGTAGAGGGAAACACCAGGAAAGAAGAATGAGGTCACTGCCCTGATGGGAGAAGCCAGGAGAAGAGGCAGGGCCTGGTGAGGGCACAGGAGCCTGGGACACTCCCACCTCGCCGCCTTCCCCTGCCTACCTGTCCTCTCCCAGCCTCAGGGGCTTACCATCTGCTCCCGCACACAGGGTCTCCCCTGGGGTGGAAAGCCAGGCACAAGCCAAGTGCCAGCTCTGCCATGAATTTGGAGAGGGACCTTCGGCAACTCTCCTATCTGTGCCTCGGTGTCCTCTGTAAACTGGGGGAAAGACCAGCTACCTAGAAAGACCATTGTGTCAGGCTCTGGTTAATTTCTGCGCCTCACCACCTACCAGGCTTGTGGCAAGGCTGTTTTGTGCATAGCGTTCAGCTGGCCTGAGCTGAGGTACTGCGTGGAAGGGCAGGGGACCCAAGTCCAGTCCCACCTCTATAGGACCTGGGCTAGGAACCTTCACCTTGGGCTCTGAGTACCCCCTCAGTGGTTTGCCAGGGTCAGTCTCAGGCTCAGCTGCTCATCAGACACAATGATTAGCAGCGCCCCCTTGCATTCTTGAGGTGGACTTGAAAATCAGATCCTACAGTGTCCCTGCCTGTCCATAAAACACCCCATTTTACTGAAACCTTAAGGACTCCCCAGTCAATATGGAAACATCACCCTCCTGTCCCTGTGCCAGCTTCCAGGGACAGCGTACATGGAAATCGCTGTCCTTTAGCAAAAAGGCAGCAATTTAATTTCTACACAGCCAAGCGCAAGGACATGCTGCAGGGATTGGGTGGCATGTGGGGCAGTTTCGTGCAGACTTTGTGCCTGTCTCTCTGAGGCCCTGCTGCACTAGGTCCTGAGCTCTGAGCCTCTGAGCTCCCAGATCAGCCTCTGGCCCTGGGCTTCTGTTCGGTGCTTCTTAATAGACCAACTTTGTGACTCTGAAAATAGGTACAAACTCCCTCACTTTTCTTTCTCCACATCTTATAAACTCTTTATTCTTCATAAGCAATCAGGACACAGATTGAGATGCAGCCAGGATGACAACAGGCTGGCTGGCCCCAGGAAGGCTTCTAGGACTCGGAACTTTTCCTGTTTAAAAGCTGGCATCAGTTTAGTCTCTTTGATGCCGCAGCATGGGTTATGCACAGTGTGATCAAAAGTTATGGTGAGTAATTTCTTAACGTTTATTACAGCAAAAGACACATTGCCATTGTCCCTCCTGAGAACATTCCCTTTCGCCCTGACCATAGACTTATCCCATTGTCTCTTCCACTTTCTGCAGCTGCTCTGGAAGTCCCTTTCGTGGATGTCTTTAAGTCGTGCTGTCTTGGCCGCCTTGATGTTCTCAATCGATTCAAAACTTGACTTTCCTGGTCTTTTTCTTTTAACTTTCCACTGACAGTTATTATGTAAGAAACATACAGGAGCTGCCCTCTATAGCAATCCAGAAAATAGTGATAAAAGGTGTTGAACCCATCTCACTTTCTGAAGGGTGCTCTTTCCGTGTGTCAGATTCCAAGCACCAGTTATTGTCTTTAGAGCCAGTTTTGCCTAACTGCTTTACAGCACCAACCCCATTCCAGCCTTGAGGAGGCTGCCCTTTGTGCCCTGTTTTATCTGCCAGCTTATGTTTCTGAGCTTCTGAAGGTTATTCTTTGCTGTCTTTTTCCCACTTGCTAGGGCTCTATGAGGAGTTTCAACTGAGATGACATTGCTTGTGAATGCTGTAGAATCAGCAGGGCGGTGATTTTCCATGAACTTCTCTTAATTGTCTCTGGAATACTCAACCAGCATACAGGGCACGGCAGTCCCAAGGTTAGCCCCGACGCTCCCTGTAACTTGGTCAGCGCACTCTGCTTCTCAGTTGATGATGTGTATTGTTAAGAAAATCATTCATAGAGATACAATTGGAGATGTTCAGGGGTGCATTTCTGTCCATGAAATCTCTACTCAAAAGGTTTTGGAGGCTAGAGAGATAGCTCAGTGGTCTAAGCGCAAGGACCCAGGTTCGATCCCCGATACTGCATGCTGTGTTGTGCCTGCCACCAAAATCAGGCATGGTAGCCCATATCTGTAATCCCAGCACTGCAGAGGCTGAGACAGGAGGATCACTATGAGTCTCAGTTGCAGAGCAAGATCCTGTACCAAATGAATAAACAAATAAAAAGGCTTTAAGATCACTATTTTTACCTATTCTATGTTGAAATGAAACTGGGCTTAATTCTCTGAAACTTTCATCTCCTTCTTAACTAGGATGTCAGCCTGCTAGTTCCATCTCTTGGGCCTCTTGGGTGTTCATTGCCGGGTGCCTCCAGGCCAGCTGCACCCCTGACCACACAGAGGAAGGGAGCGCAACCCCCCAGAGGCCAAGGCATCCTCTTTCCGTGCTGCGCTTGTGGGGTGGACAAGTCCTTCTTTGGCGGGGTAGAGCCAAGACGTGCACAGCCTTGACCCTCACCAGCAAGAAGCCAGAGGCAGCAGGCCGTGGACCCGGGGCTAGGAGACACGGGCCACTGAGGCTGCGCAGCCCCCGTGTCCAGTTGTCCTGGCCATTTTGACTATGAGGAAGAAACAGAAGTTGTGTGGCACCAGATCTGGTGGGCCCAATGTCTGAGGACACACCATAATGCTTTTAATTGACAGAAATTGCTATTAAGAGTTATTTGACATAGGGGCTGGAGAAATAGCTCTGTGGCACAAGCACCTGCCTGGCAAGTGCAAGGTCATGAGTTTGAACCCTGGTCCCCCCCACAAAAAAAAAGAAGAGTTAATTGACGTAGTGTGATCAGAAACTACCACTAGGGTTTAAATTTATAGATTTAATATAGTAAATTAATTATCATTAATCTCCCTAAAGATACTCAAAATAATCGCCTCGCTTTGAACACACACATCCCATCAGTTTTGGCAATATGTCTTTTACTGTAATAAGTTACCTTTTAATTTAAACATATTTTAAAATTTAATACATTTTCTGATCACTCTTGTAAATGAACAGGCGCTCAGGAAAGGGCAAATGCATTTGGGTTGGAGTCTCAGGCAGGGCAGGAATTTGAAAAGCTAAGATGGGTTTCCCCTAAAGGGACCCTGGGACCTCAAGGACACAGTTTGTTTGGGGAAGAGCCCAGGGGACATCGAGGAGCGCGCCCCAGGTGTTCATGGCCAGCCCTCTTCATCATGGGACGAGAGCTCCACCAAGCTGGGTGGGGGCCCCAGAGGAAGGCATGTCGGGAATGCAGCAGGTGGGGAGGGGCTGTACGCAGGCACCCTGAGCCCCGAGCCGGTGCGCAGTGCTGCTGAGGTGGGCACCAACTGCGTCTGGGCCAGAGACCATGAGGTTCCAGGAGTTGAGTGGCCACCCAGCCAGAGACTGCGACTTCCCCACAGCAGGAGCATCGGTGCTCCCAGTGCCTGGGGCAGGAGTGTCATCCTCATTTCTGTTGGCTCCATGAAAGAGCAAACTTGGTCAACTGGCAGCTAAAAAAGCAAATAGCAGGGGAGAATGGACTGACTCCAGGGACACCTGGGCGCCCAGATTCCCAGGTCCCTGACCCCATTCTGGGTGGCACCCACTGAACGAGCTCTTCTCTGCCTAGTGACCCACACACTTCCACAAGAGCATCTAGCATGTGAAGGCCCAGCGGGCCCTGTGAAGTCGAAGTTGCTCCCATGCTGCTGACCCCGCCTTTGCTGAAGCGCAGGGTGGTGAAAGCCCCGCAGCAGGACTCGTGCCTGGCCGGCTGGGTCTTCCGGACACCAACTGCTTTCCTGCCTCGTGCACTGCCCACACTCGCTGTGATGTGGCTGCTCCTTGTTTTAATTACATTGAGGGGGCCTCAGGATTTACCAGAAGAACGCTGCAGCAGGGAGTCCCGCATGGAGCTGCTCACGCTTCCAAACTGCTGAAGAGCACAGATTAAAGAAACTCCACGGGCACAGTCTATGTCCAAATACACCAAGTGGAAGCAGAGAGGGAAAACGCTCTTTGTTTCAGTGGCTCAGCGGTCACAAGGCACTTAGCTGTTGCCGCGAGCCGTACCGTCCTACCCAAATTCAAGTTGCAGTCACAGAGCATGGATATTAAGGACACGGAGAGGCAGGGAGGGCTCGTCCATGCATTTTCCTTTCTTTCTTCCTGCAGTTCTTACTGTGGCATCCTGAGACCAGCCACCCCATCTGTCTCCTCTCCCTCTAGGAACCCATTCCACCCGCAGCCGGGACAGCCTCTAAGTCACAGAGCCGCATGGGCCACATCAGACCACTGCTTCTCATTCCAGATCCTCTCGTCTGACCTTGTCTCAGCCTGGTACCACTGCAGCCCACTCTGCTGTTCTTACGCTGACCCCTCAGCCTACTTAGCCCCAAGCCCGTAAGCCCTGAGTGCGCCCCACTCCTCCTTACATCATTGCTGTCATTCATTCATTTGTTCATTCATCCATTCATTCATTCAGTCATTTGTTCATTCATTTGTTCATTCATGCATTCATTCATTTATTGGTTCATTTGTTTGTTCATTCATTCATTCATTCATTCATGTGTTCATTCATTCATTATTCATTCATTCATTTATTGGTTCATTTGTTTATTCATTCATTTGTTTGTTTATTCATTCATTCATTTGTTCATTCATTCATTCATTTATTCATTCATTCATTCATTCATTCAGCAAACATCTCCCAGGCATCCACCAAGAGGCAGGCACACTGTGCTGTGGTAAAGGCAGCAGAGGACATAAAACCACCAAGAAAAGAATAGAGGAGGAGGAAGCCAACAGTGCCACTGGTGGATGGGAGTGAATAGGATGTGGAGGGAGGGACACCACCACTCAGTGCCGCAGGAAATTGTCACTGGGTCTCATTCCTTCATCCCTCTGAGCTGTAGGGAGCAGACCCCGTGGACAAGGCTCCTAGATATTTTTGTCTCCTGCTGGGAGCAAGCAGCCTGCCTTTGTGTGGCCTCTGTCTAGGACCCAGCATTGTCCCACTGGGAGCAGCCTCAGTGTGACCCAGGGACAACACAGCTATGACATGGTCATCACCTCTCTTCAGAGTCAGAAGACCCAGGCCTGGGCCTATCTCTCCTACCCAGAGACACAATCAGGATCTTGGGCACCGCCCTCCTCACCTGCAGCCTCTGTTTCTGATCCCCCACTCCATCACAGCTGAGAATGCAGGAGTGAAGGAGGGATCGATGAGATCATGCATGGGAAATTCTTCTCTGCTAAGTGACCAAAAGAAGGCGGG
Source organism: Capromys pilorides (assembly GCA_004027915.1). Lineage (NCBI taxonomy): Eukaryota > Metazoa > Chordata > Mammalia > Rodentia > Capromyidae > Capromys > Capromys pilorides. Next base: position 23,624 of record PVKN010004763.1, read on the forward strand.
GTTCACGTGAGGGAACTGAAGCAAGGCCTTCCCGGCAGGGAAGCAGAGCCCCCCACAAGCAGAGCCTCTTTGCAGCTGACCTTCAATTTTAATTTTAGTTTTCTGGGCAGTTAATGACCCCCGCCTCTGGCCCCATGGGGTGGGCTCTGGTTCGGCACACCTACAGAAGCTCTGAGGGAAGGGAGCAGGGCCCAGGGCCTCCCACATGTGTGCCCCTCCCGGGCCAGCTTCTACCTCAGTTCATAGAGGAGCTGCAGAAAGACGGAACTCAGACCTCACACTGTGACTTGGAGAAAGCTAGAAGAGGTGAAGAAAAGATGCCAGGAATCTGCATTATCTCCCCAGGGAAGAGATGCCAGCTACCTGCCAGCTTCCTCCCACGAGGCTCAGCTCCCACGCCGGAGCAAAAGAAGCACACGGGGAAACTGAGTCACTGGGGTTGCTGTACCGAGAGTGGGTGGGCCACACTCTGACCCACCCAAAGTGCTGATGGAGTCATCCACAATGTTTCCCAAATCACACCATGGGAGCCAAGACAGGGCAGACTCTGCCCTCACCCTCTCTGCCCTCGTCCTGGGGAGCCTGGACGTGAGCCCCTGGGCCGTGCTGCAGGGCACCACTGAGTCAGCTACAGGACCAACGGAGAGTGACACAGTGTGTCCTAACACTGATCTACTCGCCACGCCAGGCCCCAAAGGCTGGTTTCTGTCACATTGCCATGTGTGACCATGGCTCTCACACCTCTTGATAGCTCCCTGAAGGGACACAGTCTGCCTTCTAGAGCTAAACGCATATTCACTCTGCTCAAGGTCAGATTGTAAGGCCTATATTCAAATACGTCAGTAGAGATGTGTGTCAACTGTCAGAGATGCCAGGTAAGGAGCTGGCACTCTGGCTAGAGGGGCAACAGCGGAAGGCCAGTCTGGGGTGTTGCATATTTGTTGGTGTCCGAGGCGTGCAGACAGCATAGTGGGCGGTGACAGTGCCAGCCTGGAGGGACGACCTGGACTTGGTCCTGGCTCTGTGGCTGTGTGGCTGTGGGCTGTTTGCTTGGTGCCTGTGAGGCTGGGAGTGAGAGGCATGCAGTGATGACAAGAGCGCATTCTCTCCACAGCTGACACTCCATGCTTCCCCCAAAGGACCCTGACCTGATAGAACGCAGACAGCGCGTGGTGCTGTGTGGAAGCCCTCAGCGGTTTTCTCCAATAGCACAGCAGTCTCTGGGTCTGCAGGAAGCTTCGCCATTGCCTGCCCCCTTCTGCCACCTCCTCTCTTTCCCATCTACCTCCCCCAGGTGTCCAGATGGACTGACCTCTGTCCTTCTACCCTCAGCACCTCTCTTCCCACCCTCCAAGCTGCATGGTCTTTGCTGGATCCTCATGAGCCCCGTGTCACTGCCAACTTCCCAGGCAGCCTTGCCCTGGCCACTGCCAAAGTCATGCTGCATCTGCTCCCACACAACCACACACTGGAGCAGCCCTGGCCACACCACGGTCACTGAGTGCTGACAGAATGAATGAGCCCCGCCGAGCAATGTCCCACTCCAGCCTCTGTCCTTCCAGTGCTAGGGACATGCACCTGGGGAGTCTCCTTTCATGATCTGCCCTGTCTTATCCTGTGAAGGCCACAGAGCAGATCGGACTGGCAGAACCTCAGAGGTTCCCAGTCAGGAGCGAGTGCATCTGGAGTCGTGTGCAGGTGGCTTGGGTTGCCATGGTGACTGAGGGATGATGAATGTCCTGCAGTGGCACAGGGCAGTCTAGCACAGTCAAGAATCACCCCACCCCAGCGTCAGTGCAGCTGCTGCTGCTGGGTAGCTTGGAGAACTGGGAGCCACTGGGCACCCGAGGAAGAGGAGATGAGGAAGACAAAAGAGCGGTGGGCAGTGCCTGTCCTCTCACAAGCAAGGTGCAGCCGAGAGAAGCCTGAGACGCAGGGGTCCAAGCTGTGACTCTGTGACTTGGTGGCTGGGTGACTTCAGACACACCCAGTGACCTCCTGGGCATCCGTTTTCTCAACCAGGGACTTGCTTGCCAATGCCTGCCTGGCTCAATTATTCTGAGGGGTAAACTGAGAACATTCCTAAAGAAATAAAAAGTAAATGTAGCCTGGAAACATTGCTGACACCGTAAAGCAGTGGTCCCCAGTGCGCCACGGTCTGGTGTATGTTTGGATTTTACAGTGTTTGGAAGTGGCAGGCCTCCCGTAGAGTACTCTCAGTTTTAATTCCTGTCCTTTCCTGGGCTTTGGTACCCGGTGCCTCTCTGCAGAAGCTCGGGTCTACGCTAAGACCAGAGCAGTGCATCAGAGGTAGATGAGGCTGAGCAGGTCAGGCGTCTCCAACAGAGCCTGACTGTGAAGTTTTCGACTTAGGGTTGAGCTCGCTGAGTTTCATTACAAACCCATGGTCAGTGGCATCACATCTGCATTGCATTCCTCATGCGTCCGGTGTGTCCTCACGCGTCCGATGTGTGCTCATGCGTCCGATGTGTCCTCATGCGTCCAATGTATCCAATGGTGCTCACTTTGTGTTGATCACAGCCTGAGATGTGCGGAGACCCTAGAGGATGGTGGGCATCTCCTTGGGTGGACCTGGCCACGGGGATGCTTCTCACGCGGCACATATGGCTAAGGAAGGTCGAGCTCCCTGGCCACTCCTGGAAGTCCCTCGCGCAGGCTGTCTGGGTTTACCAGAGGGCTCACAGCTGGCTCATGAGGAAGGATGTGAGGGCACAGTGTGCTTGGGGTGTTGACTGTGCCCCGTGTCCCCTGCAGGTGGCATTCCCTTCATCCTGACTGGTGAATTATTCCAGCAGTCGCAGCGGCCAGCCGCCTTCACCATTGCAGGCACTGTCAACTGGCTCTCCAATTTCGCCGTGGGGCTCCTCTTCCCATTCATCCAGGTAGGACGGGTGCGGGCTCTGCCATCTCTGCCATGGGAGCACCGTGGAGACCCCAAGGAAGAGCCTGCCTCTCTCTCTCTCTCTCTCTCTCTCTCTCTCTCTCTCTCTCCCCCCCCCCCAACCCCTGCTATTTTCCTAAGGAAGGAACAAACTGCCCTGAAAACGCCCCTTCCGCTCTAAGGCTGTGTCCGCAGAAACTGAGGTTCAATCTCAGATACTTCCTCCGTGCCACTTCTCCACTTTGTAATGCATTGGTTGAATTCTACATGATAATCACAGTGCACAGTACTGCCCTGTTGTCACCCATGTGACCTCCTCATTGTCACCAGCATGGATGCAACCAATTTGCTCACAGCTGCAAGGGTGATAGTGATTGGTACCAAGATGCCCACACACTGAGGAATCCACGTTCTTTTGTTGTAAACAATCTGCTCACGCACTGGCACAGGGGCTGGCATGTGTTTACTGAGCACCAGGTGTGTGCCAGGCACTGCTGGGATCAGTGGGGACCGATCGGAGCAGAGCCTGTGTTCCATGTGCTAAGCTGAGGGGCACAGTGGAGGCGGATGGGCTGCTTGAGACGGGATGGTCCACAGAGGCCTCTCAAAGGAGGTGACATCAGAGCAGAGACATGAGGGAACAGGGAAGTCTGGGAACAGCAGAGTCCAGGCCAGAGAAACAGCAGCTGGAGGGGCTGGGACGGGGTGACAAGCTAGGTAGGAGACAAGCTCTGAGGGTTACCCAGGGCAAGGGCTGCGCAAGGCCTCCCCAGAGCAGCATTTGTCTAGGGAGGGCAGAGCTTCCTGTACCAGCAGCTTTCCCATGCCAGGACAGAATGAGGACCGGATGACCAAGAATTAAAGAAAGACAGCTTTGTCTTGGGCCACGGTTTCAGATGGCTCAGTCCGCGGCATGCTGGCTCCAAGGCAGAAATGGCCTGATGGAAGGCATAGCAGAAGAAAGGTGCCCCTGCTGTGGGAACCAGAAAGCAGAGAGAGCAGGGAGGCGCTGGGGACAAGAGTACGCCCTGCCAGGTCACGCCCCCAGGACTGGGCCAGCCTGGCCCTGCGTCTGGCTCGTTCTAAATACCTGAGACCTTGGGGGGACATTTCAAATCTAAACCACAACACTTCCCTTCTCAACAACCCACTAGGGCTACTGCTGCCCATGACGCAGGTGACATCGCCTGAAGAAAGTGAGGTCCCCCAGGTCCCTCTGAGAAGAACACAGAGCCATTCCTAGGAGCCACTGCAGCCTCCGCTCCTGACCAACTCTTTGGAGACTTCATTCAGTTGCCCATCAATGACCAGTGCCCACCCAGCACGTGGCAGAGACCACTGCCAGCTGGGGGGCACCCTGTGCCCCTGGAGCTCTGGTGGCAGCCTGCAAGGAGGCCACTCTGACCTCACAGCTTCAGCCGCTCCTTGGAGACAGGTCCGGGTGGCTTTCTGTGCCCATGACACCCTCTCCCTGGCCTTCCACAGACAGATCGGCTTGGGCCAAGGAGCAGGGAAGTCATTCCAAGCCCACAGCAAACCCAAAGGCCAGTTCTTCTGTCCCCGCTGCCTCCTTGTCCCCATACCCTGCCTGCCACCCAACATGGTCTCTCAGTCCAGCAGGTAGAAAGTCAGTTCCGTGTAACTTTCCAAGCATGTTCGACAGCTTCTCAGCCACAGCTGTCCAACCCTGAGAGGCCAGTGCTTCAGGGTCTGACCATGCCACAAGATTGGGGAAAGGTCCCAGGCATGACTCCCCGTCTCCAGCACCTTGCCTGGCTGATCAGGACATTAAAGATTGTCTTCTCAGTTGGCTTCAACCCATAAGTGGATTTTTCCACGTTGATGCAAAGCTGGCAAAGGCAAGGGTCAGGAGCACATTCACTACTGAGGAGAAAAATTAGCTCTAATGGCACTGATCTCCCCACCGCCTTTGCAAATTAAATAGGAAAACTCCAGATCCTTCCATAGCTTCCGCCTAAGCTCTCTGAGTCCATGAATAGACCATCATCTTCTGAGACATCAGGGCTTGGAAGCACAGATCCCAAGACTCAAGCGCCATAGTAGATTTCTCATGGTGATCAACTTCTTACACCCAGATGTACTAAACTAGTGTGGTGCTGGGTGCGGGAGGCCCCCCTAAGGGTTGTTGCCAGCAGCATAAAGGCAGAACAGGAGAAGTTGTTGGAACACCGTTAGGGGTGCTGTTGGAGAAGCTGTTGGAAGCTGCTAGTTCTCTTGAGCTGTTCTGCTGGAGAACCTTGTCATGCTGGCTTTCCTGATGAACTTTGGAGGAGCTCTGGTCCTCATCTCGAGCATCACTTCCTGGCTCCAGAGGGGAAGATGGTGCCCTGCTCAGCCTCCTGCAGAAGCCTGTTGATTGGCTTTCCTGATGGGAGCTCAGCTTGCCTCCTGGCTGGAGGATCGTGGGACCTCACTGTCACTGAGGATGGCTTTGGTACTTTTAGGGGAGCTCTGGTGCTTACCTTGAGCTTCCTGGCTCTAGTTCAGATCCCTCAGTGTGCCAGCACAGATCCTTCATCCCACTGGCATAGATTCTAGCTTCCACAGCTGACCTTTGGGCCTGTCTGGTGCAGATCTGTGAAGCTGACCTGCCCGAGACTTTGTCGTGGACTCTAGGCCTCTGCTTGGACTTGTGGGAGGCATTGTTAGGAGCTTTAGGCTTTCATCTGGATTCATGCAGGATAATAGGATCCAGGCCTTCAACAGGATTCTTTAGTGTTTAATGTGTGGACAGATTCCTTGCACTTATACATGATTCTTGGGTAATTGTAAAATAGTTATAAAATGTGTCCTGTATTATATGTTCCCCTTATAAAAACCCTAAGCCATGCCAACCTCCATCTCCATTCCTGGCAAGGCTGTGGCAGGCAGCACTGACCTGCCACTTTTCCTCTGGTGTTTATTAGGCCCTTCCTGTGTGCCAGAATGCTCAACCCCGTCGACGCTAAGAGGGAAACCCTCCACCAGTCCCTTTGACAGAGGAGGGGCCAGCAGCAGCTCGAGCCCAATCCCGGACTGCAGAGCGGGTCAGGGCCTGCCCTGGGTGCAGGCTGGGAGCCGAGCCTCAGGGGCTGGGACCTCATGGGCTCTGAGGGGCTTAGGAGAGCAAGGTGGAACTGCAGGCTGAGGGATAAGGAGCATGCGCTTCCTGCGGTTCCCGTAACAAGCAAGACAAACTTAGTGCTGTGGTTCGGGGATAGTATGTTCCTTCCAGAACCCCCGCTGGAATCCAGAGCCCAGAGTGGTAATGTTGGCAGACCGTGCAGTTTTCCCCACATATGTGGGTCAGGGATCAGTGCCCTTCTTCAGGGAGTTCATTCTCACAGGAGGAAGGTGGCTCCCTCGAGAGCAGGTGCTGGTGACCAAGACTCAGTTTCCTCAGTTCTCGCTGGCTTCCTCTCTGCCATCCTGTCCACCTTCCCACCGTTAGCTCGCTGCACAAAGCCCTTGCCAGCAGCCAGGGGGATGCAGGCACGTTGCGCTCGAGGCAGGGGGCTGCTCCCTGCCCGGGCTCCGGGGGAGGACCTGTGTCCCGATCGCTTGAGCTCCAAGCCACCCTCCTGGCCTTGCTTGGGCTGGCTCCTCACTCCCTCTTCAATGCCAGTGGAGCGCCTGCCTCAGTGGGCACCTCGCCGTTTGCTTCTGTGTCAGGTCTCTGTGTCTCCATTTTCAGTCAACTGTGGGGCACATAGAGCCCACCTGCTCATCCCGGAGCAGTGACTTAGTCGCATTTGCACAATATCTTTGGACAAACAAGCCAACTGTCTCAGTCACGTTTTCATTGTGGGACATAGCACCCGCCACCATTTACAGGAAGAGAGAAGGATTTTGCCTGGAAACACAGGAACGGCAGGGTGCAAGGGCCTGGTGGAGGAGAGCCGCTCACATCACGGTTGGGTTGCCAGAAGCAGAGGAGGGAGGAGCTAGGGAGGGAGCTCCACCCATCCAGGCCACACCCCTATGGCTGCCTCTTCCAATCAGATCCCACCTCCTAAGAGCAAGTCACCTACAGTGCTGCCACGATTCAAAGTCCCTCCAAAAGCCCTGCCTGTAAGCACACAAGGCATTTGGAAGACATTCTCAAGCTGTGCCATGACAGCGATTTTTGCAGAATAACGGGGCTGGGTGTTTTGGGGGACCCTTATACAGCTGCTTACAGAAGTGTGGGGATTTGAGGCTGCTTAGAAGCTGGTAAGGGGCCAGGGAGATAGCTCCGTGGCATAAGTGCCTGCCTGGCAAGTGCAAGGTCATGAGTTCCAACCCTGGGCCCGAAAAAAAAAGAAGCCGGTGCCTCAGCTCTTGCCCCCAGATGAGCACAGGGTGGCCTGGGACTGCCGGGAGAAGTCTACGATGACAGTTCTCCTAACTCAGTCCCTCTACAAATTGTCACTGCATGCCTGGATGTCACAGGAGGTGTTCACTATTTCTTCAATGAATGTTTTTGTGGGGCTTGACTGGCCTGCTGCGGGGGTGATGAGATTCACTTGGGGACTTTAACATACATGGCAATGCCATGCATCCTCAGTTCCCATCACAAGATTCTGAGCCAAGGGACAGGTGCAGAATTTCAGCGCACTTTAAAGCTCGGCCTATGATCCCCACGTGCAGGGCACTGAGAACCCACAGACACCTGGGAAGTGTGAAGGGCAGGACTCAAGGATGAACTTTAACATGACCTTTCCATGCCTTGGAGGCTGGGTTGGAGGGGGGTCATGAGCAAGGACACCCCGCAGGGGGCAGAGACTGGGACAAGGCCAGGCTAAGGACAGTGGCCATGGAGGGATCTGTCAGAAGCAGGAAATAGTGGAGGCGAGCTCGGGCCTGGCCAGGCTGGGCACAGGTCTCAGCCCTGGTGGGGTCAACCAGTCCCTGGCCACTCACCTCGGCCTCTGCAAGCAGGTGCTGGCACAGCCCATCTGCTCCTAAGCTGAGCTCGTGGCTCGGAGCCCTCTGAACTGGTCCATGGAAAGATTTCCTCATTTAAATGAGGCCACTGCATCATCTAAAAGGAAAATGAGGACTTTACCGGCAGGAGCAGGCTCCAGGAGAAGTCACAGGCTGGCGACCTCGTCTCCTCCACAAGCCTGGCCATCTCCATCCAGCTTATTGCCTTGCATTTACATAGCTGTCCCACTGAGCAGATACTCCGACACTCCACTTGACAGCTGGCTCCCAGGAGGATGGACGTGGGTGTGTGCTCAGTGGGCAGTAGCCCAGCAGCAGAGGGCCTTCTGGTAGACCAGCTCCCTCCCCACGGTGAGGTACTGTGCAGGTCTGCTAGCTCCCAATGTGATTATGCATTAAGCCCTTTTTATAAGCAAAGATTTGCTTTGTTTATTTATATGTGTGTTTGTTGGGGGGCTAGGGATAAAAGTCAGAACTTGCACAAACAAGGGGTGCTTAAGTTCCTAGCTGCACCTCCAGCTGGCTTTTAAACTTTAAAAGGAAAAAAAGAGGACTGAGGATATAACTAAAGGGCAGAACTCATTTCTAGCCTGAGTGAAGTCCTGGGGTCACTCTCTAGCATAGCAAAATAGGTAGATAGATGATATTTAGGTGAGAAACAGATTAAGTAGATACACAGACACCTCTGTAGATGACACACAGACAGACAGACAGAGAAGAGAGTGACTCAAGCAGATGTACCACACACCCAGTATCTGTCCGACGGTGGCAAGGGACCATTGCAGGGCAAAAGGAAAGAGTGAGGACTGAGGATAAGAAGAGAACAACAGGGGGCTGTGGGATAGCTCAGGGGACTAAAGCACCTGCTTAGGCAAGCTTGTTAAGTGTAGGGACTGCAGTTAAATCCCTGGCACCATATGCTGTGCCAGCACCACCCCCCAGGGCAGGCTGAGCTGGCCTCGGAGTCTGGGCATGGTGGTACATGCCTGTAATCCCAGCGCTGGGGAGGCTGAAAGCAGGAGGGTCATTATGAGTCCGAGCTGCAAATACATAGCAGGAGGAGGAGGAGGAGGAGATAGAGAAGGAGAAGGAGGAGAAGGAAAAGGAAGAGGAGATGGAGAAGAAGGAGGAGGAGGAGAAGGAGAAGAGGAAGAGGAGGAGAAGGAGAAGAGGAGGAGGAGAAGGAG
>PVKN010004764.1:0-32627 GCA_004027915.1 Capromys pilorides
CACATAACATAAAGACTAGAATGACAACTGTATGACCAGTATTTCTAACAACTTGGGAATAGCATATGGCACAAAGTTCTAGTATGTCGTGGACATGGACATGGACAGTGTCTGTGACGCTTATTGATGGCCAGGTGTCACTTGTGGGACTGAACTACTGCTATCTCCTTGATATTCACCCTACAGACCTGGATAAAATCATGACCCACAGGGTGCAGGAGAAGTCTATTTGTAGAGCATGCTGATGGAAATATTTTGCTGCTGTATTCAAAAGAATAATTGAAAGATTACTGTTGTATACCTTTTTTGCCTGTGTTTAATTGTTTTCTCTATTAGGTGGGTTCTTTCTGTTCTGCTTTATGAAGTTCTGGTTATCTTGATGCCTCTCTAGAATATCTTTCAGTAAACTGTGTAAGGTTGGCTGATTCATCATGAAATTCTTTAGTTGTTTGTCATGGGAATACTTCATTTCTCCATTATACTTGAAAGAGAGTTTTGCAGGGTACATCAGTCTGGGTTGGAATTTGTTTTCTTGCAAGACTTGTAGTACTTTGCTCCATGCTCTTCTTGACTTAATGGCTTGTAAAGAGAAATCTACTGTTATTCTCATGGGTTTTCCTTTAAATGTGATCTGTTTCTTTTCTCTAGCGGCTTTTAGGATATTGTTCCTGTGCTGAATTTCTAGGATCTTGATTATTATATGTCTGGGTGTGGTTTTAATTGGATTGATGTTGTTTGGAGTTCTATATGCTTTGGTTACCTGAATGCCAGATTGTTTCCCCATATTTAGGAAGTTTTCTGCTATTACTTCTGCCCATATTTTTTATATCATTTCTACAGACTCCTTCTTTCTCACTGATGCCTATTAGTCTTGTGTTGTTCATCTTTGCATCTTCTTGCAGATGTTGAATTATTTTTTCCTGCATCCTACTTGTTTTTAAGAGATCTTTTCTTACCTCTTCACTAGCTGCAATGGTGTCTTCAAGGCCTGAAAGTCTACTGTCACTTTCATTGACATGGTTTTGCCAGCATGTGATTGAGGTTTTAAGTTCCTGTAGAGCACTTTGAATCTGCTTCATGCCCTCAATTTCTTTCCTATATTGTTCCTTCAATGATTCCATCATCTTTCTATTCTCTTTTACTTTTTTATCAGTGCCTTCTTTGAAGCAATTAGTATTTCTTCCATTATAGTTATCATTTCTTTTTTTACTTCAGAAATTATTTCTGATCTGATTTCCTCTATACCTTTCTACAGTTATTTCTTTACTTCAGATGCTATTATTTCAGAGATTTCAGATGTGTAATTTCCAATTTCTTCAGCACTATTGTCTCCTGCATTTGTTCTGGGTGGGCTTGGAGCCTGAGACTGCATTTTGCTCCTTCTCTTTGTTATTTTGTATAGCACTGTCTTCTGACCTGTGATGTAGAGCTTTGGTAGAGCTCTTACTTTAGCACCAAATCTGGATCTTTCAAGTTCAGACTTGTCCGGGTGGGTGTGGCTTGGGTCTGGCTGCTGAGCTCCACTTCCTGCTGCAGCCCGTGGAGGTGAACCTGCTGTGCCGCTCTAGCAAGATGTTCTGCTCCCGGATCAGCTGGGTGGGTCTTGTCTCTAGCCTCTCTGCAGGGAGTTCTGCTGCAGTTTTCCACACTGGGCCGGTCTGATGGATGAAGTTCCACTCACATGCCTAGCCTTGTTGCTGGGTCGAATGATTTTCTGGTGGGCCCCGGGTAGTCTCACTCACACATTGGGCCTGGTTGCTGAGCTGAATGAGTTTCTGACAGGCCCAGGGTGGTGTCACTCACACGCCCGGCCTGGTAGCTGGACGAATGAGTTTCCCCTCCAATTGACTTTACCATAATTCATGTGACTGCTGTTTCTTGGATCTTCTAAAAGATTTGAAAAGATGCCAAAGACTTCTTTTTTAACTTTGTTCGCTGTAATCTTTCAGCACTTTCTTCATATTTTCACAAACTCCTAAAATCTTTCCACTTTTCACAGTGGAGAACTTTTTCATGCTTTTCCTTATTCAACAATTCAATTCATTTTTTTTCCTGGAGTTTATTTTTGTTGTATTCTTATGTATCTTCCCTGTGTAATTGTATTCTATGTCATAGGAACCTGAGTTTCCTTGAAACCAAAGCTATTGAGGACATCCAAAGAAGAAGTGGCATAGCAGTTTTGTTTTTTTAAATGTATTTGGTTGTTACAGGGTCTCACTACACAGTTTGGATTCATGGCAGTCCTCCTGCTTTCAGCCTCCCCAGTGCTAGGGTTATAGGTGGGCGCCACTATGCCCGGACTCTGGCCAGTTCAGCCTGCTTTGCCAAAGCTTGCCTAAGCAGGTGCTTTAGTCTGATGAGCTATCTCACCAGCCCCTGGCATAGCATTTTTTCTTATGAATGTGTGCAAATTTTCCCATCTCTTATGTCAGTTGATTTGGCACAGACTGCAAAACAGAAATGCAGAAAAAAATAGGACTTGTGTTCCGCTAAGCAATTAGAAATGATGCTAGGAATGCACTCTATGTCCCCAGTTCCCGATCCAATGCACTTTCGGCTGGAAAATGGACAGCTCATGACGTTCATGACCTAGTTCATACTGGCTGTTTTCCAAATATCATGATCAAAAACAGGACAGGGCCTATGGAAAACTACTACTCCCTGATCTGCTACTCATTTGGTATGAGAAATAACGGAGTGTGTGTGTGTGTGTATGTGTGTGTGTGTGTGTGTGTGTGTGTGTGTGTGTTGATCTCTTTGGTAGGGTGCGCTGTCTCTGCTAGGCCTAGGTACAGTAAACGAAGCCCTTGAGATGCAATTATAGCATTCATTTTATGGACTCAAAATCACCAGTGGTAATGCATGAAGATAACTGTATGAAACTGAAGCTAAGTGACCAATACAGAGAAGCTCAGGAGACCTGAAGCTCCAGGGAAAATGTTGATTGCACAACGATGGTGTTTCTTCCAATAAAGAGATAAGATAACTAGAGGTGATAGGGAAGACCCAAGAAAAACAAACAAAATTAAAAGCGATAAGGAGAAACTATTCCTAAATCTTATGGGCCAATAGTTTTAAATGTCAGTAAGTTTTCCTACGAAGCCATCATGGGAAGAGTAATAGATAGAGAACAGTTTAATGTGGGAAGAAAAAAAGTTAAAACAAAACAAAACATTGACATTTCAAAGCCCTAAGCGCCTTAACTGGAACGACTTAAAATGCCAAATTAGATGCGCAGAGACATTTGGGCGAGCATTTTTTTACATCGCAGCCTAAGAGGCAGATCCTGAGTGACTCAGATCAGCCGAGAGGCTGAGGCTGACTCACATGTTTTGGAAAATGGTGTCATCGAGTCACTGATTTCTCGGTGTTATTCTCTCCGTTGCGCCCTGCACCGCCGAGCACAATCTAGAACATCAGTACCTTTCTGAGCTCTGTTTCCCCACACAACGTGCTGCAGCACCTCCTCCTATCTCAGCCTCCCCAGGGCTGGGAGTACAGGTGTGTGCCACCACACCTGGTTTTGGTGGGTGGCACAGTGTGCCCAAGGTGGGACTGAGAACTGGAATGGCATGTGGTACAAGGGATCAAACTCAGGTCCTTGCACTTCCCAGGCAGGCGCCTAGACTGCTGAGCTATCTCCTCAGCCCTAAGGTTTTTAATATGTAGGCATCTGGAAAATGTATACTGCACTTGCAAACCAGAATCCCAAACCCCAGGTGTCACTGTGAAACAGGTGGGAGACAGGAATCCCAAGCAGGGGCGACAGACGCCAAGGACTGGTCTCAGCACCCTTCTTACCCCCTGCTACCTGAATGGTACTCTTGGGACATAGTTTATTTATTTATTTATTTATTTTTATTTAGTGGTACCAGGGATTGAACTCAGGATCCTGCACTTGCCAAATAAGCACTTGTTCTACTGAGCTATCTCCCTGGCCCTGGAACACAGTTTTAACTAACGAATATTACCCAATACCCATATAAGACGTTGGGGACATCCAAAGAAGAAGGTGTTGGCCTTTGTCCTAGAGTCAGCCCATTGAGGGTACTGGCATAGGAAATAAGGACAGGAAACATTGGACAGATTAGAATGTATATGAAGTAACACCTGGGGGAAACCCAGGGCAGTCAGCCCCTCACCCTACTTGGAATCAGAGGCCCTCCCAGAGTATGGGGCCCATCAGGGATGAGTGGAGAGTCCAGATCGTGATAGGACAGACGAGATGCTCCCGCCACGGGCAAGGACCACACAAGGAGCTGCGATGGTGGCTGATGCCGGAGAACGGTTGGTGGTCCAGGCCAGCCATGGGGTTGCAGGAGTGCAAGATGGTGGTGTGGGAGCCCAGGGCACAGAGCTGCCCGTGCTGCGTGTGGCCCTCAATGCGCACGCCGTCCGCAGTCTGTGTCTTAGCATTATCCCAGTCTCAAGACGATGCCCGGCCTGGAAATGGCCATTGAAACGCTGTGATTCACTTCCTTGGCAGACACAATTTGGGTGATGAGTAACTGTTGTCTAAGAAAAGCTTGCAACCTTCTCCCTGCCCATCCATCTTTCTGGTGCCTGTGGTGCTGAGTCCTGGCTAACCATCTGCTAGGAAATACAACACCGAGACGGTCACACAGGTGCGCGCACTTGTCAATCGACAACTGAAGAAGTTTCCATTGCTTCTGGACACGTGCACTGCACAGTTGTGCTGTAAATTTCTGACTGTGCCCACCTGGGTGCCTGTAGAGATTTCTTTGACCCTTTGCTGTTTTTCCACAGGATTGAAAAAACGTACAAGGAAGGCCTTTGGAATACGGAAGAAAGAGAAGGATACTGACTCTACGTATGTACTCTGCCTCCTCCAAGCTATTTCCTTCCTAAGAGAATTCGTTCTCACTGGCCCTTAACAATTTCCTTGACTACCAAGTACTTTCTGTGGTTCCCTCATTGTTGGGTAGCTATAGTTGCTCTGCACAAATCCTCCTAGGTCTGTATTAAAGGTGCAGTTCCTCTCCACGTTCAGGTCACCAGGATGTGCTACTTTTTACTGCCTGATAGCTACACTTTCCGGCAGGCTTAGAAGGCAAAGATGTGACAGCTACTTTAGGACAGAGGACTACAGACTTGACTGCCACTTCTTAGCCTTGCTCTTAGGACATCTGAACTGAAAAAACAGCACAACATCTGTTTAGGTAGATGATCCCTCACCAAAGCCAGGGATAGCTACTAGATAACACCCCAAAGCTCTTTCTGGAGATGTCAAGACTTTGTGCAAGCAAAATGGTAAATCACCCAGCAGAGTTCACAGCAGCAGTGGTCTGTCTGGCCTCAAATGAGAGCCCAAGACCTGGTGGGGACCCCATCAATCTCATGCAATTGCGCAAGGACACCAGTAGGCCCCAAAGATGTCCCTAGCATTATAGTTCCATTCTAATGCATTCTACATGTTTGAGCATCTCGAATTCTTCTTCAGAAATATTTGGTCCGGGGCCTGGCATGTTGGTGCATCCTGTACTCCCAGCACTGGGGAGGCTGAGGTAATAGGAGAAATGCTGTGAGTTTGAGGCTAGTCTGGACTATATATTGAGCTAAAGGTCAGCCTCAACTACATAGTAGGACCCTGTCTCAGCATGAAAAGAAATCACCCGACAATGTAATCTCAGGTGACTTTTTGGCCAGACAGGTAACCTCAGTATGGGAAGTCAGTGGGCCAGGAACTCAGAATTCCAGGATAAGACCAGTAATGAGGAGATGAATGTCACCCAGGTGTGACTGGTGGTGAAAATGCAGGCCCAGGATGATACACCGGGTACCAGAATAGAGACTCTAAACCCTGCCCTAAAAATAGGTAGCGCCCCTAAAAATCATGAAGTTGCATAGGCACAGGACTTTTCGCTTTCCATTCTGTGCATTTTCATGAAGCACACATCTGCTCCCAAGGTCCTTGGCATTGCCTTCGTCCTTGCCCTCTGTGAGCTCATAATTGATGGGACAAAAAGCTACACATGTTAAAGTCTATTGCATCCAACTGAAGGCGAGCACACATGTGCAATGTCCCCTGTGGGCCTCTGTATTTAGTTAATGCTCAGCACATGGCCCCTGAGGCTATACTTATTAGTACTGAATGAACTGATGATGGTCGTGCATCCCCTGTGAGCAAAAGCGATGGAATTTCATGGGAATGAGAAGGCGAGGGGGGGCTCCTGTTTGGAAACGGCCTGGATGTTTTGGGCAGGAGGAGCCTCAGCCCAGTTTTTAAGAACAGAGACCTGGATGTCATGCACAGGGCTAACAAGAACAAAGGCAGAAGGAGGCAGGAAGGTGGAGAAGGCCGTAGGAGGAGTCGATGGGTACAAGGTGATCTTGAGACTGCAGGAGAAGGTGAAATAGGAGGTGAGGTGGAAGATGGCGTGATGTGAGGGCCAGCATGGGGCAGGAGAACCTTAATGCCAGGCTGTCCCATCTGAGTTCTCTTCCTCGGTGGGGGTCACCTTGACACCCTGAAGTTTTTCAGCCCTAGAATGCAATGGATTGGACAGATGAGAGCTACAGATTTCATCTAGATACCAAATGTTAGCAGTCTCTTTTAATTATGTTTGCTTATACTCATTTTTCCCTTTTGTAAATATTTCATGGAAATTATATTTACTATGGTCCTGAAAATTTTTCTGAATGATGTAAAAATATTTTCTACAGCCAGGCATGGTGGCACACACCTGTAATCCCAGCACTTGGGAGGCTGAGGCAGGAGGATCAGTGCAAGTTCGAGACCAGCCTGGGCTACAAAAGTGAGCTCAAGGCCAGCCTGAACTACATAGCGAGACGCTGTCTGAAAAAGACAAAAAAAAAAAAAAAAAAATTCTACACCATTTCTTAGTAAATGTGACGTTGTCTATGCTTTAACGCAGAATACCTGGTGTGCCCTCGCTGGCGCTGGGATGCCTGGGCTCTTGTCCCAACTCTGACCATAACAGCGTGGTCTTAGAAACTGATTTGCGTTGCTGAACCTCAGTCTCCTCCTCCATAGAAAATTTGCACTCGCTGGAGCCTCCTTTCCCTGCAGGACCAGGCACTGTACCAATCAGTCTGCCAGCAGCACCTGCGGCCGATGCTGTGGGGTGGGTGCTGTCACTCACACCCAGCACATCCCCGAGGAAGGCAGCCCCTCGTTCTAGGAGGACAGCATTGGTGACTGCACTAGAGACTTGGGAGGCAGGACAACATCTAGACAGTCAAACAATCTCTCTCTAAAGAAACACAGGCATATAACTATATGCCTGTAATCCCAACACTTGGAAGGCTGAGTCAGGACGATTGCTGCGTTTGACGCCAGCCTGGATTATGTAGCAAGATCTTGCCTCAACATGCAAATAAATGAATAATAAGAAAGAATGAGATTAACTTCCACAGGGCAGGCTGAGCTCACTTACATGGATCCAAAGCACTATGTTTCCATCACCATTTCTAAAGCAATGAAAATAAACAAACAGATTATTCCTCATGCCCAGTTTCACTCTGTGGCCCTCTCAGGACACATCTATTTGCAGAATTCTGAGCTTCCCTCTTTCAGCTCTTCTTACCTCCGAGGGCCCTGACTACTCAGGTGACAGTGAAGCAGCCCTCCACTGGCTCTCCCAGCAGCTAGAGCCAAAGAGCAACTCCTTAGCAGAGGCCTTTGTTTTTCGCAGACCCCCTGCTCTCTGCTGGGTCACACAGCAGTGGTGGAAAAAGATCCATGGCCACAAAGGGGTTGGTAAAACGCGCTGGTGATCAGCCAGCAGTCACCTCTTGTTATTGACGATGAGTCTGCAGTCACTGAGACCTGGTGGATGAAAACTGGTTTCTGGCCTGTTGCACAGGGTTTGGGGTTGCTAAGCAACCCATTAGGGTCACAGCCAGCACCACCTTCCCCTGATTGAGCCTCTCCAGAGAGAGTGGGTAAGGACCAGAGCTTCCTGATTTGATCACTGCTCCTGTGGCTGATGGAGAGGGGAAGGGAAAGAGCCCGGCTGGGCGCAGCTCGCTGCGCTGACGGCCTTTCTAATCCTCACAGTAACTCCATAAGCCCAGTAGTAATATCTCGGTTGCGGAAGTGAGGAGTCAGTGCCAAGGAGGTTCAGGACTTGCTGAAGGCCATGCGGAAAATAGGATTTGGAGCTAGCGTCCGTGGTTACAAGGCAGGGCCTCCGCATTTATCATCCATAAGCCCGGCTCCGGATTTCCTGCTCCCTCCCCACCACTCTGTCTTCCGCTGTGATGAGTTCCTTTTCCTGGTCCACCTCTGAAAGAACAACTCTAACCCAGCCGAACGCCCAGCAGGGTCACAGGCCACCCCGTGCACTGACTTTCAACAATACAGTTCCCTCTCTGAGCATAATTCTGGTTCTTCATTATAGCCTAACATTTTTAAGAATGAATTGCATTTGGGAGTTTCCAACTGACAATGGTGACCAGCCTAGTTCCTAAGGTAGCAGTGAAAATCTCTCTTCTGCATGGCTCTACCACGATGTGTGAAGAGACATCACAGACCAGAAAAGAAGTCAGAGCCCATGCCACTTGTGATCACTCAGCGTAGGTCAGAAAGCACTGTAAGGTCGCCACGTCAGTTGTCTTGCCTAACCGGGCCTGCAGGGCTGAGGCACACGTTCAAGGTCCCAGGATCTGAAGTACTGAAGGGATACTGACCACAGCTGCTACCTCTAGTGCCACTGTAGCACAGTGACTGTGGGGCCACCAGCATCACAGAGGGCATCACTCGGCCAATACTACTCTCTGTTTCCTGTTTTTCTATAGATGAAGGAGACATAAATATTAAAATACAAAAGAAGGTGCAGAGTCTTAAAATAAGTTTAAAAAAATTCAATCATAAGAGACAATTTAGGACCTCTTATAGAGTAGGAAAATAAGAAAGAAAAAAATCAGTTTTCCGGCCTTGTGATATTGCTGACTGGAGCCAGCCCCACAGGCCAGACTCCTCAATGCAGATTTTCCTCAGCCAGATGTCCTGGGAGGGAGCGTGAGGGTGGGCTCAAAAGTGGCGGTTAATGATTCCTACTGTGGTAGTTTAATCTGCAAAACAGGAATGACTGATGTTCACAAATGCCATAAATTTCTTTCTGTTACAGAGGTTCCCCTGATCGAGATGGAATTGTAAGTATTTGAATGACCACTCTGGTGGGTTTGCATTTCGTGTGTGCTACCACAATTGCTCAGAGCCCCCTCCCATTACATTTGCTGGTTTTCCTCCTGTAGGGATAAAAGGCAATTGCTCGGTTGGCTTTTTACATCATAATTGCATGGGACAAAATGTAGTCTTGGTGAAGTAGGATTCATTTATTGCATTCTCCTGAACCCCTGCATGGAAGCAGGAGAGAAGCTAGGCGTGGAGCCGATGGTTTAATAGCCAGGCCGAGCACGCAGGGGCTTCTGCCTTTGCTGTTATTCCGTTTCCAGCCTAAGGATGTAGGAATCTCATTATGTGAGAGGGTTTCTCTCCAGCCGAGGACACAGGGTCATAAAGGAGCCAATAAAGCTGAATGAGCTCTTCCCCTTGTGTTGCTGGGCTGCAGATACATTTTCTATATTAAATTCAAAACTAGGGAATGGTCTCAAATCCATTTATGCCTGAATTTACAGCCCAAAGGAGAGAAATGTGTCCCCCGGGCTTAGGGTTAAGAGGAGCTCTGACTGCTCGCTGGAGTCACATTGCTCACTTTTTGAAGATGCCTGTGGTGCATGGGATCGCGGGATTCTGCCCCGACTCCTAGGACAACTTCCTTCCCATCTAAATCAGATGCTATTCACAGGGTTTAAAGGAACAACTGTTACTGGAGGAAAAGAAATGCATTCAGATTAGGCTTTCTGGGCCAGAGTGGGAATTTCAACCTGGCGATTAAAAATACTTTTTTTTTTCAAAATAAATTCACCCTTTATATTATTATCAATAAGTTGGGGGTGGCTGATCAAAGCTATAGCAGGAGAATTCCCCCCACACCTGAGAGCAGGTTCTTTGTCAGGGGGCCTACGGTTCTTGCACTCTCCCTGCGAGGTGTTAGAGAAGTAGACTGAAATTGACCAGAAGTTGGGTAACACTATAATCAAGGCTCTATTCAGCAGGGGAAAAAAAAGACCCAGAAGACCCAGCTTCTCCTCCGTTCTTGCTTCTGGCTCAGAGCCCTGTCCTTAACTCTGTCTCAGGTACTCTGCACCTCCCTGTCTGCTCCTGCTGCTGGCACCCTGGTCCTCCTGTCCCTTCTGTCCCAGTTCGGCAAGCCCTCATGGGCTCCTCTGTGTCCCTCCTGGCCTTACTGGCCTGGACTGCTGGCTCTCGCTTCTCTCGCTCGCCTCTCTCCCAGTCACCCCTTCCCCTTCCTCCACGCTCCACATGCCAGTGCTGCTCGTTGTCTCTGAGGCCCCATCGCTACCTCTGTATTCTGCTTTTGGGGGAGCCCCGTTTAACCCTCTGGTGGAACATGCACCTTCACACCTGCTGTGGCAGCTGACAGGGACAAGTGACCAGGGATGCTCAGGGACTCTCGGAGGACTCATCCTCCTGCGGTGACGGCTTCAAGCCGGGCCCCTGTGTACTCCCTCCCGACAGCACAGCCTTAGAGAGCTATTCTGTGGCAGCCGAGGCCTCTGTGCACCTTGATTAGAAACGCAGCAAGCGTCCCAGCCGTGGTCAGTGAGAAAAAAGCGTGACCTCATTGCAGTTGCTCGGCAGAGAAAGCAGAGCTTTCCTGAAATCGACGTCAGCAAAGGTTGCATTTTCTCAGAAAGAAGATAGAGGGCGTCCCAGGCAACTGGAGACCGTGTTTCGGTTGGAAAAATGTTCAGGGCTCCCCACAAACCTGGCCGGCAGACTTTGAGACCCAGCACCAGGTGGCTGAAGGCCCGTTTGTGGTTGTAGTCTGTCCTTGGGAATCACGGCCCGAGTTCTCTCAGACTCGTGCTGACTCTTGGAGACCTGCTCCCTGCCGGTTGGTCCCCTTTTGTATGGCCGAGATGGCATCTGCAGGACAGCCGGTCCGATATCTGAAGCTGCAGTTTAGCTCGGGTGATTCCATGCAGACCCGGCTGGTGCCCACAGCCTGCAAGCGCCCAGCAGGCACGGAAGCTCGGGGGCTGTGCGTCTTAGTTTTCCTTTCTCAGGGTCCGTGTAGCCCACCGCTGTGTGTATTGCTTTCAGCCCCCGGGGCTTCCTGGCTAGGCTGCGTGCGCCTGCCGGTGGGCTGCTCCTGCTGTCCACTGCTCACTGCGCCCTCGCTGGGCCAGCAGAGCTGTCCGTCATCACCGTGTCAGGACTTCAGGCAGTGGGGTGTAACTCCCATTTAACCAGCGCCCAATTGAGCTTTCTCAGCCATTCCGGTGCCCCGCCACGAGGGAACAGAAGCTTGGGCCGCCCAGCTTCTCGCTGCCAGACCCTCTTGTCCCCTCCTCCCGGACAGGCCTGCAGAAAAGACACAGACTTGGGACTGTCAGCCGGGTGTGTTCCAGGGGTCAGTGACCCCCAAGAAAGTTTGGATCCGAGAACAAAGGCAGAGCTGGACGGTTCGCACTTGGCCCTGGAGTGCAGCCGGGTCTACTCAGTCTATTCAGTCTCTGCTTGTGGTCTTGGTGTCTGGTCTCTACTTGTAACCGAACCACTGACTGGGTGAGGGCTCGATCCACGTGGCCCCGCGCCAGGGATCCGTCCTGCTCCTCCACCTTTCCTCCCCGGCCTGCTGAATAGAGCCTCGTTATGGGCCCCAAACGCTCCGCGCGAAAGGAAAGCCTGCCGCAATTGGTAGGCCGTAGCATTTGGCCTAGAAATGGGTTCTCCTATGGTATGTTTGCTGACTCCATGTGATTCTTTATATGTGTCTTGAAGAACAAACAGATCCTTTAACAGCTTTTTTCTACATGAAAACAATCAATTCCAGCAGCCCGGCCCACATGAGCCGCCCTACAGTAGCAAAGCAGAGTGCGCGCGCGAAGGAGCAAAAAAAGCTTCGGTAAGGACACAGATTTCAGTTTAAAATTTCCAAGGGGTTGTAGAAGCAGCGAGGAGTCCCAGCTCGAACTCTGGAAGACACTAGCTGGTGTTCACACTGCTTAGGAGTCTTTCATAGGCATTTCCAAATTCTTTCTTGAGTTTTCAATCAATCATAAACTTCTATGTACTAATATTCAGATATTCTTTCAAAGAGCCATCGGGCATTTAAAAGACAAAAGAAAAACGTTTGTTTGTCTTAGGCAAAAAGCAGGATTCCAATTTTTAAAAGAATCTGCTGTTATAGAGAAGGCTTTGGCTGTCATATAAACAATGTCATGAAAATTGAGCACCGTCATTTACTAGGATAACCACGCTATCATTTCAAGAATTTGCCAGGACCTGGCTCTGTGGAAACTCTGTTCTTGACCAAAGGATGGAGAATCAGGGATGTTGCCCCCCAACCTGGCTGTAACTAGAGCCAGGTTATTCCAATATGGGAGCCCAGGTGACTACTTAGTTAGACTTCAGTCCTGGCCACACTCATAACCTTTTAAATATTCCCCAGTCACTCATCCAAAATGGCTACCATGTTGGGCAGCACATTACTAGAATGTTCCCATCTTCTGAATTCTATTTACAAAATGATTCCAGTCTGCTTTGGTAGAGATATTATTTGGGCAATAATATTTGGGTAATATCTTTAACGTTCCCTACCCGAGGGCTGCTGGGAAGCCATGAACTGACCTCAGAGCAGCCATTCCCAGTAAAAAACAAGAACGTGGGTGAATATGCAGTGGACACAATTGTTACTCTATTTGCCAACTGAGCTCATCATACTATCTGAGAACAGATAATAAGACTAACATACCCATTAAAAATAACACCCTCTATGAGCCTCGATTATCTTTAAATAACAGTCATACGTTCAAGTGATAAAGTTTCCTTATGTTAGGTGTAGAATTTTAGACAATAGAGAAACAACAGAGACAGAAGAATAGATTACTGCAATTCCAAGAGAAAAATGGGACGTACTGCTCCCCACGTGGGCAAGTGATGCACACGGCGTCCATGAGGCCTCGCTGTTCAGGGGCCCCAGCGCCCTCTGTGTTCCACCCACTTGCTCCTCTAGCTTTTACCTTCAGTGGTATCACAGCCGGGAGAAGTGCTTTGCTTACTGTGTAGACAAAACCATTTTTCCTTGGGATTTAACAAAAATCGTCCCACAGGTTCAGCCTAGCTTTAGCAGTATCCCTGTGTGAAGCCACAGATAGTTGTAAGAGTGCGCTAGTGCCCTAGCACGAGTGGGTCCAAGCTGCAGACCTCCCTAACAGAACCAGGCATGTGTGTGCATGTGTGTGTCTCTGTGTGTTGAGTAGCTGCTCAAAAGAATGTGTTGTTATGACTTGTCTGTGTTTAGCATTCATTTTTAAAATGTTTCTCTCTCTTTTTTTTTTTTTTTTTTTTTTTTTTTTTGTATTTTTTGGAGAAGAGTCCCCAGGGTGTTCAGAGTCTCACTACTAGATTGGACTCCTACTGATCCATCTGTTTGAAGCCTCCCAAGAACTGGGATTATAGGCACACGCCACCACACCCAGTCTCAGTTGTCATCTCAGTGCACCGTGGGGCTGGGACCAGCATGGCAGTGTCCCGGGGAGCTGGGGATGGAACAGCAGGTGGAGTTGGGGACCTAAGTGCAGTCCCCTGCGCCCGACTGGTTTTGCCCAAGCAGGCACTTAAATAACTGAGCTAACCTACAAGCCCCTTAAAATGTTTCTCTCTTAAAAGAAAACATTTATAGGCTTTGCTTTGCCTTTCTCTCAACCTTCTATTACTTTCCTTAGAAATGGAAATTTTCAGTCAGTCCAAATATAGAAATTCAGGAATTTCTCTATGAACAATATTAGGTATGTATTAAAAATCATGCATATATTCAAATATATACATACAGACAGGCACATAAACAATTTGCTCAGCTGAACATATAGACTACCTTTCTTTAAGGACTTTAGCAGTAGAGATGATATCATGGAAACAAACTGTACTTTGGAATGTTTGAACAATTTATTTAGTGACAGCAGTGCTTTGAATTAAGCAATTATTTGAAAAGCAAAGACAGGGCCGGCTTGATAGCTCAGCAGACTAAAGCACCTGCTTAGTCAGATGCTGTGGCCAGGGTTCAATCCCCAGCATGTTGTGCTTGCCCAGCCCATGGAACGTACTGAGATGGCAATTAGACTGGGCTTGGTGGTGTGCACCTGTAATCCCAGCGCCTGGGAGGCTGCAAATAGGAGAATCACTATGAGTCTGATCTACATAGTGAGACTCTATAGACCTTGTCCTAAATAACAGAAAAAGAAAAAAAAAAAAAAAAAAAAAAAAAAAAAAAAAAAAAAAAAAAAAAAAAAAAAAAAAAAAAAAAAAAAAAAAAAAAAAAAAGCAAAGACACAATGATAGCAAAATTGTACTGGTCACAAAATTCATGAATTTATTCCCCCAAAGTCAACTTGATTCACTGGATTCCTAATTATTGTAAGTTAAATTTTATATTGAACTTTACTGTACGTGCTCACCAGGAGGGAGTCGGCGGCGCCTTTTGAAATAAAATCATATACAAGCAGCTCAATAAAACAAGAATTTTAGAAAACTGTGACAAAAATAGAAACAATGCCTATTTCCAAGAAAGAGAAAAAAATTTTTGTTATTACATGATACATTGTTAAATAGATTACGTTCTCAACAGTCGCTTCACAAAATAAGTAAGTGCAGAGGTGACGTGGCAGGTTTTTAAACACATCTTTGAGCAAAGTGGAAAGAATATCGTGGAAACGTCAGCCGGAGGCGGCGACTTCACGGAGCGCACTGTGAGGCGCCCAGGCTGCGCAGCCCCCGCCGGCCCCAGAGCACCGGAGAAGATGAAGAGCTGCGTGTGGGCGCAGGCGACTGTGGACGCGCGCGCGGCCTCCTACATTTGTGACTTTCGTGCAGTGGCGCCATAGAAAGGAGGGCTGGCCGAGCGCTCACACTGCTCGCGCCCTGTGGCCGGGCAGGCCCCCTTCCAGCACCCCGGGAGTCCTAGCTAGCGCTCCCTCCCCTCCCCCACCTGTGGTCCGCTTGAGGGTGAGCCGCTCTCGCTGAAGTTTGCTTGTGACCGCCAGGTCAGGAGTCTGGTCCTCAGGCATTCGGTATATGTTGTCCTGAGATTCGCTGTGTGGTGGCATACATTGCTCTGTGTGGTCAGTGTGTGGGTGCCACGGGAGGGACTCACTGTGGCCAACTTGATTTATGTTTCCGTCCTTCGATCATGAAAAGTAGAAAATCATAGTAGTTTTCATTTGGGTGTTTTTTGTTCAATTGTTTGTGATCAGATGTCGTGATTGTGCTATACCATAAAGTTCTTCTCTGGAAAATCTTTAAATAAAAGCTTAAGGTAATCAAAACCAAAGTAAAACTTGCAAACTATCAAAAGGCAGAATCATGCCAATTTTTAATCTGTCCACAAAGAGATGGACCCGAGGAGGCAGGAAACACATGGGCCCGGGAAGCGACCATTAATCCTCAAACTCAACCTTAATAACTTGATGAGAAGCTGCCAGCTGGAAGGAATGTCAACCGTGCTTGTAATAACAAGAACCTGAATAAGCTAATCTAGAGGAGACCACCTTGTACTTTTTCTGGTGGGTGGGGAAGCAACTGAGTCAATCTTTGAAGTACTAAAAGATTAGCTAATAGCTTGAATGAACAGCCCTGGGATGTGTTGGAGTTAATTGTACAAGAGAGCAACACAGAAGCCAAGATGTTTCCATTTAATATATATATACATACATATTATATATATAATATATATATATTAGTTATACATAATATATAAGTGGCCATGTCCCCAAGAGGTATAGAGGACTAAATTAAAATGCAGGCATTGCTAATCCTTGCATAATTAATTAAAACTTGAGCCTCTGATTCTTCGGAGCTCTCAGCCTGGGGACCTTACAGGCTTGTCCAAGCGTGTAGGCTTTTATTCAGTTCGCACAGCAGGATTTTCCATCCATTACCCCAGTGTGGTTTCATCCGAGGCTGGCCCCATTTGTCTTTCCGGTGCTGGACTTTGGTAGCTCTTGTTCAATACAGATAAGACTTCAATGGCTTTTGTTCTGTTATTTGTTTGGTTTTCATGTACATATTTCCTTCCTAAATTTATTTTGAAATTTGTTACAGAAGAAAAGCAATGGAGCGCCAAATGGCTTTTACGCAGAAATCGACTGGGAAAGATATGTGAGTATCAAAGCGTCGTCCGCTCTGTCGAGTCTTAGCTGTCAGACCTGGGCTGAAGACGCCCCGCCCACGTATCAGCTCCGCCTGGCCCGAGAGCCGCTGTCCGTTGCAGCTGCGCAGTAGTGACTTTCCCAGCAAAAGCAAGGCTGGGTGGTGGTTTGGATTACTGCAGCCAGGACCCAGGGAGCTAAGCGTTCTCAGGACGCGGCTTCAGGGCATGGTCGACCAGGCTGTGCACAGACGCACTCTTTCTAATAATAACCCAGGTGTCCTGCCCAGATTCTGTGTCTAAGCAGCCAGGAGAGTTGAGGCAGTCACCCAACCTTGGTTTGGTACCAACCATGACGGCCTCATGGTGTTGACTTTTCCTAGACCTCTCAGGGAGGGGCATGAGCCCAGGGAGGCCTACGCCTGCCCTGAAATCCCCCCGAACTAATTCCCCTTGCCCACCACAATGGCTTCACCCGCTGGACCCAGCCAGGGCCAAGGTCCCCCTCAGGTTCCTCATCACAGCCATGGCCCCTGCCTTGAAGGTCGCGTCTGCTCCGTGGCAAACACCCTCACACGGGAGCACACGGAGGGCTTTTGCCCTTAGCCTTTAGTTAGCTGTCCTGGCGCAACGCCCTTTTTCACAAAAACTAAAGCTTTTGCGTATGTGTTGATAAGACTCGTTCCTCTAATAAGCGATACCGCTCATTGCATATTCAGTGTCAGGGTAGGAAGCGCCCGCAAGTCCTAATGAGGGAGCCCCGGGCTAGGCACAACGCAGGTGAGCCCAGGCGGAGGAGGCGAGGCCTTTGGGGGGCTGGGGGAGGCCCTGCAGCCACCGGCTCTGCAGTCCACTCTGCCCACAGCTTTCCGCGCACTCGCAGCCTGTCCCTTTTGATATCTTTAGCACTTTGGCCCACTACAGTCTTTAATAGCCCCCAACTTAAATTGAGATTATTCACATAATCCAAATGCCCAAGGGCAGGTACAAGACAGGAAGAGGGATTTCTTTTCTGAAAATCCATTCTTTTTTACCTGGAAAGACTCTGTTGGATTTTGTAGGACTCTTCAATATGCAAAAACGGTAAACTGTAAGCAAAAGTGGAAGAATGATCATTAAAATAGCAAATTATTCATCAATTTATTCATCAAACTGCCTCCTATCCCTCACAAAAGCCCTTAACCATAGTGCACCCTCTTTGGGGTGTGTTTAAATGGAGGAGGACTGGGTTCAAGGTGGTTCAGTCTTAGAATCCAGGCCCCCAGGAACTGCTGCAGTGAACACCAATTTCTCTAAGTAATGAGAATTTTATTCTTGACACCGACCTCTTTTTGGTAAGAAAAGTCTCAGAAAGAATGTGAGCTTCTCAGGGCCAGAGAGATAGCTCAGCGGTCTAACGCACCTGCTTAGGCAAACGTAGGCAGGCGCAGAGGACCATGGTTCAATCCCCGGCACCACGTGCAGTGCCAGCCCTGCCCTCAGGACAGACTGAGCCAGCCCACTCCAAAACGGAGTGTGAGCTTTTAAGCAAAGGCCAAAATGTGAGACCTAAGACGAGGTGAGCGGCTGTGTAGAGGAGGGCAGGGAAGGCCACGAGGTAGGACAACGTTCATGAGGCGGCCACGTGAGACCGTGCTGCGGTATTCAAGTGGTAAAAGTCCACAGTGGGACCTGAGCCTCGCGCCACAGGCCTGTGGTGCCAGCATTCTCAGAGGCTGAGGCAGGAGGATCTCAAGTTCCAGCCTGGACTGAGCAACTCAGAGAATCATTAAATCATTAATTTTTTTTTTTTTTCAGGACTGGGATTCAACTCATGAACTTGCACTTGCAAGGCAGTTGTTTATTCCACTGAGCTATCTCCTTGGTCTTTCTTTTTTCTTTCTTTCTTTTTTTTTTTTTTTTTTTAATATTTTAAAGAAGGGTCTACAGGGCCTTTAGGGTCTCACTACTAGATCAGCCTCCCAAGAGCTGGGATTACAGGCATGCACCACCACACCCAGTCTCAGTTGCCATCTCAGCACATCCTGGGGGTGGGGCCGGCACGGCAGGCCTGTGGATTGAACCCTGGGCCTCCACGCCTGCTTGTAGGCACTTTAATCTGCTAAGCTATTTGGCTGGCCCTTTTCTCCTTAGTCTTGATTTAAAAAAAAATAAAAAAATAAAAAATGGGGATAGAGCTCAGTGCTAGTTCAATCCCCAGTACTGAGGGTGAGAGAAGAGCGGGGAAGGAAGGGAAGAAAAGAATAAAGAAAACACTCACAACCAGAAGAATGTGCAGCTCATTCTTGTTCCTTGAAGAGCAAGGAAAACTCCTGAAGCTAAAGAGAAGGGGCGGAGCTTGGAGGACACCGTGGGTCCACATGATGGATCTTTCTTCTCCGTCCAGTGCAAATTCACAACAGGGGTTTGGCAGGGGAATGACGCCAGAATGCTTGTGTTTAAAAAAGCAAAGTCATCCGGAGTCCTCCAGAAGCAAGACAACAGAAATATCTCAATAAATGCTGAAGACCTGGTAGCTTTCCCACACCGAAAAACCCCACGATCTCATTTAAATGCATAGTCTTTTCTAGAACTCCATTAGAAGCAGAAGGAGTAGTTACCGGGGCAGCCGGGGCTCGCCGGGCAGGCATGCACAGTGCCGTGGGACGTTGCTGTCTCACGTGGGCTGGCACAGGTAGTGCTGAGTCAAATACCGAAATCTTGCTCGAGAGTAGATTTCAGGTGCTGTAAATGCATGCGCGCGCACTCAGAAGGTAACGAAGCGGTGGAGCGCGAATGGGACTGTAGTAACTTAGTCTCTGTGTCTGTGCCTCAAACCATCAAGTACGTCTTTCAACGGAGGCAATAAAAAAAAAAAAAAAAATTAAAAACCAGTGGTCTAAGCCAAGCATGGTGGCACACATCTGTCACCCTAGCACTCAGGAGGCTGAGGCAGGGGGATCGCCAAGAGGTCACGACCAGCCTAGGCTATGCAGTGAGTTCAGTGTCAGCCTGAAATGCATGGTGAGACCCTGTCTCAAAAAGACAACAATGCCAGGGCTGGGGAGAAAGCTCAGTGGAATAAGTGCTTGCCTGGCAAATGCAAATGCAAAGACCTGAGTTCAAACCCTGGTCCCAGAAAAAAAAAAAAAATAAGACAACAGTGCCGACCTTTCCCTCCGGAATCTGGGGCCGATGCTTTTTTCTCCCCAGGGTCAGGCTGTTACCGTTGCCTTGGTGACTGAAGCTCCCCTCGGCCCACTCTCGGTCAGGCCTGCAGACTGCCCTGGGCAGGGCGCCCCCCTGGTGTCCATCTCCCTCCCCTGCTCTCACTGGAGCACCGTGCCAAGTCTGCTACGTGGCCCTGAGCAATGGCGTCGCCTGCAGCTGGCTTCTTCCTCGGGGCCTGGGCAGACGTGCACTGTGAAGGCTGCTCTGTCCCTCAGTGAGACAGGCGCGAGCCCCAGCTCTTACCCTGAAACGCCGGCCCAGATGTGTGCTGGGGAGCCCCAGCCCTGGAGCAGCCTTTCTCCCTCCTGCCTTTTTCTTAACAGCCCAAGGGGTCTGTTGGGGCTGGATTGGCTGGGAGGACTCGTGGCTTCCAATGCCCAGAAGGTACAAACCCAGATTCTGCGTGCAGCCGCCCTGTCCCCGTCCCCTGTGCCTGTGTGTCCACAGTCATGGTCCTTGCCCCCTGGCCCCCCTGCCCTTTGCCCTGTCTTTTGGGATCAGAGGCCACAGCCACCTAGCTGCGGTGGCCGCCAGTTTGGATACAGGGTCTCACTACACAGTTTCGACTCAGTGATCCTCCCATCTCAGCCTCCCCAGCTCTGGTGGGATAACAGGCATGTGCCTCTATGCCCAGTTTTGGGAATGGCACAGCATGCCCAGGGACCCAGGGACCCAGGACCAGCACAGCATGTGGTATCAGGGATCAAACTCGGGTCCTTGTGATTGCCAGGCAGGTGCTTAGACCACCGAGCTATCCCCCCAGCCCACCACGCAGCTTCTTTTCTGTGACAGCTGCACAGTGCCCACTGCAGGTCCTCCCACCTGCTGTGGAGGACATCACCCCTACTACCTGCTGACAGTGCAGAGAGCTTCCTACAGGGACCCCCTGGGATCCTTCACATGCCACCAGTTGCCTTTCCTGTCAACACTGCTGGGCTGTCTCTGTGTCTGTGTTTTGCTTTGCTCTGTTCCGTATGGGGACCGAGCCCCGCAGTGCTCTACAACCTAGCTACATCCTCAACTGTTTGTACATTTTTTATTTTCTATTTTCTTGAGATAGGGTCTCATCTAAGGTGCCACCCACAGGGGACCCAACCGTGCCATCCTCCTGCCTCTGCCTCCCTAAGTGCTAGGGATACAGGCTTGCACCACCACAAATAGCTTGATGTTTTATGACCTGTTGTTTTTTGTTTTGATTTTCACCCACTCAAATACATTTCAGTTTCCCCAAAGAAATAATTTGCATTTATTCCCTGCATGGCCGGGCACAGTTCCTGGCTGACAAGAAATGGCAAAGTAAACACTCTTGGCCTGAAAGCCCTCGGTGCCAATTAACTCCTCCTTTCTTTTCGGAGCAGAAGGGTTTTCTGAGTTTCTTTGGGTTAATAGCTAAGGAAGAACTGCTTAAAAATTACAACCTAAGCCGGCTAAAAGGAGAGACTTGTCCTCATTCTCAGATAGAAGATGCTAGAAAGAAACAGACACTTCCTCCATCACCCCCAGGATAACGCGGGGGTTGTCTGCTCTTGTGTTTTGTAGAACTCACCCGAGCTGGATGAAGAAGGCTACAGCATCAGACCAGAGGAACCCGGCTATATCCTTTCCTTATTAGTTTTAGTTTTAATTCTAATTTTCTCTCAGCAAACAGAGAGTGAAAGTTAGATTTGATGCAGACAATGCCCTCATCTAAGCTGCTCTTCGTAACATTAGCAACCCGGGAGCAGGCCGAGTGCTACACGGTGGGCGTTGCCCTGACTGATTCAAGATCAAATATGCTGAAAGCCCCCTGGGGTTATTGGGCTGCCTGCTGGCACCAAACAGGGCAGCAGCATTTCTGGTCACTGGGCAATAGCTGTCCCCTGCTGTCCCTCCAGCTTGGCGCTGGCAAAGCCTGTCTCTCCCTGCAGCCCTTGAGACTCATCTCGGGTCCCTCGCAGGCATCTTCTGAGAATGCATGTTCTCCACGTGTGCTGGGTGGAAGGCCGGATGGCGGCAAGGGCGTGGGCTGTGAGCCTTGCCCTTCCGCCCCCATCACTGTCTTTGATCTGGTTCTGGGGACAGGTGATGCAGTCCCAGCCAGCCTTGTCCTGCTTTTTTTTGTTTCGCTTTGGCTCCCGCCCTCGAGGGACCAGAAGAAAGAGCTAAGTGTCTTTAACTTTAGTGTTCCACCAACCAAAGGAAAGCACTTCTACTCCTCGAGTGAATCGGAAGAGGAGGAAGAGTCGCACCGGAAGTTCAACATCAAGATCAAGCCCTTGCAGGCTAAGGACATTCTTAAGAATGCGGCCACCGTGGATGAGCTGAGAGCATCCATAGGGAACATCGCGCTGTCCCCGTCACCCGTGGTGAGTGGCGTTCTCGTGCTAGGCGTGGGTACCCTGGGGGAGACCTGTCCCCTGACACGCACTGACTGCTCCGGTCAGAAGCTCCTCGCTCTGAGGGCCGCGGCGTGCAGTCACCAGCTCCTAAACTCTGTCAGACTCAAGCAGCTCTTCCAGACATAAGATCATGGCTCACTGAGCACCTCACTTCTGGTGCCTTTCAAAACTTTAGAAGTGCGTGGAAATATGTTTTCTTTTATATTCCTGCAAGAATTATTTTAAAGAGAGAGAGTAACAAAAAAAGAAAACCCAGATCCACTTCTGAAACAGACTTAACGGTTAGAAAGAACATGAAATTCCTAACAGTGAGTTTTAAAAACACATCTCAGTTTCCTTTTTCATCACAAAAATATATGCAAAGAAAAATGCTTTTTAAAAGATTTTCCTTTGCTCTGTTCCAAAGACAGAAATAATAGAAATCAGCTCAGCTTGATAGTAAAGCCCCTACTCTGCATATCTCATAGTCAATGTGCCTTCAGGCACCCAAGCGCAGTTATTGGCCTATTTGTGTTATTCACGACGTATCTTCTCGCCCTTGGTGCCTCCTCTCCTCGATTCCCGTCTCCCAGATTTCTTTAGTTGCTGGATTCAGAGTCAGATTTTACAGTGTTTTTCCCATGGTATTTGGTAAATGCCACCATTGTTTTCTAAAAATAGCTGTGGAGCGCAGCTGAGAGCTGTCAAGTGCGCAGCCAGTGGGTTCCTGACCTCTTCCTTGGGAAGATGGGGTCTCCTAGAAGCCTCCGCCAAACACACTGGTTAATAAACCCAGGTCATTCTCGAGGTACTTCTGGAAATATCTCAATTAACCTTTCTGAGGGAGTTGTAGACATCCACCCTGTGAGAATAAGCTTGGACCACAATGACGGCTTCCTCAGACTTCAGGGTTGGTCATGGCCATCCTCACTACTGTTGTTGATGACTGAAATGATTGCCGGTCATAACTGACCCTAGCCAATGACAGTCCTGGTCATCTTTGGTCACATACTCGCCTGATGCCCAAACATAGATTTCTGAGAAGGATGACATAGATTCATTTTTCTTACGCTTCTTTAAGGCAAGGTTTAGATCTTAAGCTCATCTATCAGCCTGGGGTTTCTCTCTTGGGGCATTTGAAATTCATCCATTCTTACTTTTCAGCTGACCTCTCTCAAACCAATGTGTGCTGACAGAATAATTTTTTATTGTGAAAATTTATTAAGTGCCAGAAAATACTTGCCACGGGCTCCTCGGTAGGGCGTAATAACTTTAGTGGGCACTTGGAAGCTACCGGGGGTCCGTGAGAGAAGGCGTGCTCTTGAGATGCCAGGGACCAATGCGTGTGAGGCATTGTTTCCTGGGACCATCCCAGAAACGCAGTACACGTGTGCTCAAGCTAGCTGAGTCTAGGACAAGGGACATCCAGGACCACACAGAACGCGTGCCTGAGTCGTCTGCTGGTCTTCCAGCCCTGCGTGCTGCCAAGGGTGCGCGGAGAGGAGCGGTTGTGAACTCTGAGCCCTTCTCAGCGTCACCCGCTGAGGTGCCATCTTGGCACAATGCTCTCAAGGTTCTGGTGAAACGAATGTTAGGACCAGCGACGGCCGACGCCAGGAGATCCACTCTCCTTCCTTCTCTCCCTCCCCGCCTCCAGTTTCCCCTCCAGTGTGAGAACCAGTTCTCCCATGACTGTGACTCTCAAGCACGTGTGATTTTGGGTGTTCAGGATGGGGGAGTGAGCTGCCCCTATTTTAAGGACAGGAGAGCGCATCTGTGGACGTGCGGGAGAGCAGAGGAAGTCTCAGCGCGAGAGCGTGTGGCTTTGTCTAGAAAACCATGCGCCCGGAGTGAGATCCCAAGGAGGGGGGGTGTGTTTAAAGTGCTTGCGTTGTTAGTGCCGCTAACGACATGCTCCTGTGAATCCCCACAAAATCCTCCCCTTGCTCCGAACACACGTGCCCCACAGCCTGGCCCCTCCTGCAGCGGCTCTCGAGTCTTCTTTCCTCCACTACCACTCTGTAGTTGCGCCAGCTGCCTCCATGTCCTGAATCGGTTGAAAGCACTGCCCTTTCATGGTCATTTTAACTTTGGGGAGGACCAGAAATCACACAGAGCCAGATCCAGTCAGTCGGATGGAGGAGGACGCAGCGTCCCGATGCTGTGAGCTGCCTTTCTGCTGATGGCCCTGGCCGCGGCACTCACCGCATTTTTGATCACATCTCATAAAGACAGTCCGGACAGAAACTGCGTCTGCGGATGCTCGTAAGTGAGCCAGCAGTTGTGTGAGCGGGACTAGCGCAAGGCCAGGCACCGAGCTGCTGACCTGGCACTCGCTCACCACACCGGGCATCACCCGCCCGCGCCTCTGCCGCTGCCCGGCCACGCATTGCCATGCGATTCACCCCAGAATGGAGACTTCAATTCCTGCAGTGTGAATGCGTGACACTCAGAGGACCCTCAGCCTTCTGGGCTCTGCCACGCAGGAGCCCTGGGCAGGCGCCAGGCTGAGCGTCCCTCTGCACCTGCGCTAGGGGCCACCCCCTTCCTCCAGGTGCCTTTAGGCCATCTGTTCAAGTCCTGTGTCCCAGAACCTGAGGCCCTGGGGGCAGGAGCAGTGTGTCAGAGAAGAACAGCCACCTCCCCATGACCAACAAGAGCCCACAGAAGTCTCAGGGACAACACATCACCCTCACCTCTTCCTCTCACTGCCAGTCTCTGTGGCACTGGAATCCACCTCTCCCTGTTTTGAGGGTTGTGCCCCAGTGCCTCCGTTTCCAACCTCCCGCCACTAAAGGCACACGCTATTTGCATCCTGGAACGTAGGCCAGCCACACCCTAAGGCAGATTTTAGGAGAAGGGGGTTGCACGCCTCTTGACCTACCTGGATTTTCACTCTTAACCAGATCTAATTCCCCTCCTAGGGGAACTGCTTTTATATCATGTTTCTCCATTTTGGATTTCTATGAGTAATTTTTCTTTCAATATTGATACACTGCACTTCTCCTGGAATAGCTGAGTTAGAAGAGGGAGAGGAAGCAGACCTGAGTCCAGCCTTCTGCCCCTGTGCTGCCCGGGCCATGGACCTCACCTGCTCAAGCCTCACCGTCACGCTACCATGGAGAGAGTGGTGCAAGCCTGTAAGCCCAGCACCATGTGAGGCTGAGGCAGAAGGGTCTCAAGTCAGAGCTCCACCTGGGCAAGTTAACAAGAACCTGTCTCAAAATAAAACAGAGCTGAAGGGGCTGAGGGCGGAGCTCAGTGCAGGGGCCTCGAGTGTGTGTGTGTGTGCACAGACACCAACAACAACGACAACAGGTACTGTTGTCGTGAATGTCCATCTTTGGCTAGTACAATGTAAAGCCAATCCCCAGGGAGGACATGGGGGGAGGGGACAGGACACCCTGGCCATTTGCTTCTCATACTTTCCAGGTAGACATAAACCTCCACTACATCATCCAAGAGACAGCTTTGTTCTTAAAGAACAACGTGTCTTCTGAAAGGAAGTAAATAAAGCGACCACACAAGACTGAACCTCAAGGAAATGCACCTTCACCAAAAAACAGCGCAGTCTGAACCTGCCCTAGAGGGCCAGTGGGTGGCACCTGCTTAGGCAAGTGCAGGGACCAGGGTTCGATCCCAGCACCACTGGCCATGCCGGCCCGCTACGGAGTCCGGGTGTGGTGGCACACGCCTATAATCCCAGGGCTGGGGAGGATAGACACAGGAGGATCACTACGAGTCCAAGCTTCACAGTAAGACCTTGTGCCAAATATATAAACTTAAAAAAAAATGAACTCACCGTGAACGGAATGGAACGGAACAGAACTGAATTGAATATAATTTCCTTTAAGGTAATTTGAGAGAAACAGAAATAGACACTTGACACCATAATTATTAGAACAAAAAGGCTCTGACTCCTCAACCCGTAACCTTGGGCACTTTACAAAGCCTGTGCCTTGATTTCTTCATCAGCAAATAATGAAGCTGCTCCAGGCGGCTACTTGAAGACTGAATGAACTAATACGTGTGAAACATGCAGAGTACACTACATCCAGAGGTGACCTCTTCGTCAGAATTGTCCACAGAGCCTAGGAACCAAGTCTAAGATATCATAACAGTAATAAGCCAGGAACTCAAAGAGCCAAAACTCGTTTAGATCCGAGGTCCATAGTTATTCTAAGCAGCAAGCCAGGGGAACAGCAGCAACCTTGTGATTCCGATGAGCTGGTGTTGAAGGTAATCCCAGATTGCTCCTACGCTGCTGTGTGGCTGGCCTATCCGGGATTGAGCATGGTCCACCAAGCATGTTTTCTGGAGAGTGGGCATCCTCTGCATTCCACTCAGTCCTTCCACCAAGAATTAGCCAAGCACCCCCAGGCAGTGGGCATTGGGAGCCTGAAGGGCTGAGGACATAGCTCAGCAGTCTAAGCACCTGCCTGGCAAATACAAGGACCTGAGTTCGATTTCCAGTACCACGTGCAGTGCTGGTCTGGGAACCTGGGGTGGGCACATGGTACCTGCCCTGAAACCGGGTGTGATGGCCCACGCCTGTAATCCCAGTGCTGGGGAGGCTGAGACAGGAGGATCACGACAAGCCCAAGCTGCAAAGTGAGATTCTGTATCCAAGAAAGATGGGGAAGGAAGGAAGGAAGGAAGGAAGGAAGGAAGGAAGGAAGGAAGGAAGGAAGGAAGGGATATTAAGTAGCTTGTACATCCTTCTTGCTATCTCCACCTTAAAAATGATGAGAAAACGCCATGAGACACCACCACTAGCAGCAGAAATTCCCCTTGGTACTCTCCTGCCTTCCCTTCTGCTTGCAGATTGAGGACAGGCTCTGCCGCAGTCAACCTACGGTCCCCTGGCCTCGTCACCTCCTGGGGCCTCTGATGTGGATGCAGCCATTCCTCCTCTTCAAAGCTCTATCGCTGATCTGGTCTCACCCAGCAGTTTAACACCCAGCTGGCTTCCACGGTGCCCAGGGACTCAAAAAGACAAATACTACGGTTGGATGCTTCAGAGTCCCCTGCTTTTGCTCGGTGAGCCAAGCTCACTGCCACCTTGCAAAATTGCGTTTTACCTAGAGGCGTGCGGCGCCGTGCTAAGGAAGACGCCTCGCTCCGGAGCGAGTCAGACTCAGTTTGCATTCGGACTCAGCATGCGCTGACCACGTGACGTCGGACAAGTTACTTAACTCTTTAAACCTTAGTCGCAGTCACGGCTGAGTCAAGGGCAAACTGAGGTGGCTGACACTACCCACCTTCTAGTAAATGTGTTGCGAGGCTTAACGAGGGTACAGAAAGCGCTGAGTGATGCACTCGGCGTGCGACCAGCATACCCCCAAGTGCTCAGGTTTGTTAGTGGACACGCTGCCACCAGCCCACCTCAGAACACGCCACCTCACGGGGGGCACACGTAGCCCCTGTGCTCGCTCCCTGCAGAAGCATTGCTGGAAGTACTCTCTCTTCTGTGGATGACTGAAGTGTGAAGGCCGCTGCCGACTGCCATCCAATGGAAAACCAGGCCTGCGCAAGCAAGAGCGAGTCGTCACCCACCTGACTCACAGGGGCTGGCGCCGTGTGACTTCTGGTTCTTCCTCCAAGTCAAAATGACTGGGAAAGGGCGGCCTCTCAAACCATGCCAGACACCAGGGCAGCCCCAACGGCTCAGCTGCAGATGCTCGTGCAGGGAGAGCTCCAGAACTGCTGCAGGACGGGGCTGGAACCGTGGGATAAATGTGCTCACAACAGCAGGGAACGCTCTGGGGGACATCAGTGCAGTGTGTCTGTTGTTGGAGACATTTTAAAAAAAAATTTTCAGTCACACCTTGTTGTAGTCAGGGCTTATAAAGGAAAAAAAAAAAAAAATATATATATATATATATATATATATATATATATATATATATATGGCATATAATTTATAGGATTGTTTTATAATAGTCACCCAAACAGTCAAATCCAAAGAGAGTGCAGGCAATCTGCCCACACACTAGAGACCCAAAGAATCCAGCCGAGGACCTGGATCCCACGCCGATGTCCTGCTTGAGTCCAGCGGAAGACCTGCAGCCCATCACAGCGCCTCCCAGGAGTCCAGCTGGAGGCCTAGAGCGCACCACAGTGCTTCGGGCAGGCCCGCGTCACAGATCTGCACTGGGAAGGCCTACGATCAATGGTGGAAGCTAGAAAGCCTGCGCCAGCAGGATGAAGGACCCCTCAGTGCCAGCAGGCTGAGGGGTCCACACTGGAACCAGAAAGCGATGCTCCAAAAAAGAACCAGAGTTTCCCCAAAAAGTACCACAGCCATCCTCAGCCACAATGAGATCCTGAGCTCCTCTGATGATGAGAACAGCGAAATTTATATCAGGAAAGTCAGTGTGATGAGTTTCTGCAGGAGACAGAGCTGTGCACCATCGTCCACCCTCGGAGCCAGGAAGTGATGCTCAAAGTACGGACCAGGCTCCCCAAAGTGAACTGCAGCCATTCTCAGCAACAAGGTCGTGAGCTCTCCCGTGATGGGAACGCCAAGTCCGCAGGAAGGCCAGCAGGCCGAGCTCCTCCAGGAGAGCCAGCATCTCTGCTGCCTCCTCTCCAGCTCCTTTTATGTTGTTGGCAGCAGTCCTCAGGTGGGCCCTCCATGCCCAGAACCACACCAATTTAGTTTAGCTGGGCGGTACAAGTTGATCACCCGTTGTCAATCCATCACGCACCTCCTTTGTAAAGAAAGCCCAGAGGAGGTCCTTAGTAATTGGTAGCTGTTATTAATAGAGCAACAATACAGTGTCTCATGATGACAACGCTCAACCTTCCTTTAAGGTCACGGACAACGTTGAGAGCCTACAATGGTGATGGTAATGCCAATGGTATGGTGGTGGTGAAAGTGAAGGTACAGTGGTGATGGTGCAGGTGATGGTGGTGGTGGTGGTGGTAGTGATGGTGATGGTGATGATGACACATTGAGGATGTGTTGATGATGGTGGTGGTGGTGATGGTGATGGTGGTGGTGATGCTGTGGTTAATAGTGGTGAAAGTACACATGGTCACAGTAATGGTGGTGGGGATAAGGTGACTGATGGTGATGACGGTGTTATGGCAATGGTGATGGCATGGGTAGCGGTGGTGATGATGATGGTGGTGGTGATCATGATGGTGGTAGTGATGCTGTGGTTGATGATGGTAATGATGGTGTTATGGCAACGGTGATGGTGTGGATGGTGGTGGTGATGATAAATGGTGTGGATGGTGGTAACGGTATGGATAGTGGTGATGATGGTGTGTTTATATGGTGTCAGTGATGATGGTGGTGGTCATGATGGTGATGAAGATGTGGTTGATCATAATGATGGTGGAATAGCAATGGGGATGGCAAGAATAATGGTCTTGCTTGTGGTAATGGGACTGATGTGAGTCATAGCAGGGTGGAGGTGGTAGTGACAGCCGCAGTGATTGTAATGGTGTAGATGGTGGTGATGGGAATGGCATTAGTGATGACATGACTGATGGCGGTAGTGGTGACGGCAGCAATGCTGTGGTTGGTGGTGATGGTAGACATGGTGATGGCAATGGTGATCATCATAAGGTGGTTGATGGTGATGGCGGTGGCATGGCAATGGTGATAATGTGATGATGGTAATAGTGATGGTGATGATGTCGATGATGCTGACAGTAATGTGGTAATGATGTGTTGGTGGTAGTGGTGATGGTGATGCTGTGGTTGATGGAGATGGTGGTATTACAGCATTGGTGATGGTGTGGATGTTGGTGGTGATAATGGTAATGCTGTGGATGGTGGTCATGGTGTGGATAGTGGTCATAGTAGTGGTGGTGGTGATGGTGGTAATGATGGTGATGACAGTGTTGGTGGTGATGGTCTAGACGGTGGTAATGGTGATGATGTGGTTAAGGGTAATGATGGTGTAATGGCAATGCCTATGGTGTCAGTAGTGGTAATGCTGATGGTGGTGATATGGTTCATAGTAGTGTGGTGACGGTGATGATATTCATGGTGATGGTAGTGGTGATGGCGATGGCATGGATGATGGCAATGGTGGTGGTGATGGTGGCAATGCTGTGGTTGGTGGTGACGGTCACGTGGTGATGGCATTAATGGTGGTGATAAGATGGTTGATGGTGATGGTGGTGTCATGGCAATGGTGATCTTGTGCATATGTTGGTGGTGGTGGTGGTGGTGGTGGTGGTGATGGTGTGGGAGGTGGAGACTAGACAACCCAAGTGCTGCCTGTGTCTTGACTGTGTGGATGCACAGTATTAGTAATGTACTATGCACAATATTAACATAATTGCCATCACAGCAACCTGTGAACGGGTGGTGTTAGTACCCCACTTGGCAGATGAGAACACTGAGGCACCGTGACATTGACTAACCCAAGGTGTCACAGTCAGTAAGTGAAGTCGGAACACTTTGACTCCAGAAGTCCAGTTTCTAAATCGGAACACTTAGCTCTGTATTATGTTTCGATAGGCCGAGTTGTTAGCTTAAGAAAATGGCTTGTGCCCAATGTCCAAGTACTCACAACCCTTGGCGGGTGACTCAGGTGTCCAGTGGCCGACTCAAACGCCCACCTCCTGGCCTTCCTGCAGGGTGTCCGTCTGCAGACACTCCATTTGGTGGCACTTTCTGCATCATCCCTCTTGACAGTGATCCCGGCTGAGCCACCACCCTACTAGGTCTGGCTCGAATCCTGCTGTGTCAAACATTTACAGAAATTTTCTCACCTTGTATTCAGACATTATGCACCTCTGTTGTAAGCTCTGAGAGTGACCCCCCTCACACATTATATGACTCAGTTTCCCTATACAGTGACTCAGCAGGTCTTCTCCGTCACTAGTATTTCAGAATAATGCCTTGTGTTGCATAAATGCCCAGTGATGAGCCCAAGGATCAAATGGGCACTGGCTCTCTGAGCAGGGCCAACGGCCACCGGACGAGGTAGCCGAGGCAGAGAGTAGCAGCCGGCTGCACCCCACAGCCAGGCTTGAGCTCAGGGCCTGCCACTTTCTGCCTGAAGCGCAGAATGCTTTCTGGTCTACCTCTACCCCCAGGCTGGGGCCTGTGCCTTGGTCACCCTGCAGCTCTCCCTCGACTTCAGTTTGCTGCTAGATATTTTGGCCTGAGGGTCTCAATTGTAGGAGCCACTGGACGTGCAGCAAGGGAGCCCAGAGAGCTAGGGCTGTGTCCAAAGCCCGAGGAGGAGAAGGAGGACCTCTCAGTCTGTGACCTAAGAAGGACTTTGGGGCCTGTTCTATGCAGAGCCAGCCTCTCACCCCAAGTCTATAAAATGAGAACAGGGTGGGCCTGCTTGGGGTTGCTGTCAGGAGGCCAAGAGGGAGAGAACACCAAGGGCACCCCAGAAAGAGGCTCGGCGTGCCCCAGCTCCCCCAGAGCTGTACTGTCTTCTCCTACACTTGAGGGGCGAGGCGAGCAGAAGGGAACTAAGCACAGCGAGGGAGGACTAAGCCGGGAAGACTGCGGAGAGGGAAGCAGTTAGAGAAGCCGGCGCCACCTCCCGCCCTCCGCTGCAGTGTTCAGTGACAGGAGAAGTGACGGAAATCAGTGCTGAGCTACGAAGCTTGCCATCCACCACAGGATTATTTACTAAAACAATAAATAAATAAGCAAGAGGAAGGCAAGCCAACTTGGAAGAGGAGACACCCGGCGCCAGGGCCTATTCCAGGTGGCCCACCACTCTTCCACCCTGAATTAGCCCTGGGGAGCAAATTGCATGCATCTGTCATTGCTTGGTGGCACCAGCCCCTCCTGTCCTGCTTTGGTAAAGGCTCAGCACCACGTGGAGTTGGGAAAACCCAAGAAGTCATCCGAGGGGGAGGAAGGCACTGTCTCCTGCGCAGCACTGTCACCTCACCGCAGAAACACTCCAGGGGCCAGGCAAGACTGCGTACTGCACACATGCACGGCTCAGGGACCTGCCAGCCTGGGAGCCGGGGGACTGGGGCTCAGCTGAGGGCCGGGAAGCTTCCTGAGCTCACTCGGTTTCGCCTGGTCCAGACCAGAGCTCTCACACTTGGGCGCAGAAGCTGCCGTTCCCTTCCCCCATGACCTCAGAGACAGGGCAGCTGGATCCCAGATGCCATCTGCGACGCACCCTCCAGAGAGAGCTGCCAACCGAAATCCGCCACCCCGTGTGACCGAGGCTAAAGGCCTAGATGCTTTTCTATTTTATTTCATATTTCAGGCATTACAGAGAAGGACAGATGATGAAATGGGCGAGAAGTTTCTTTTTCAAAATATATTGTTCTCTTCCCTACATTTTCAAACCCCACACACTGCCTGCTGAAGAATTAACCTCGTGTCTAATACACATCATCTCTTTCCTTCAAGACAAAGGTGGTGTTTTCTGGCAGATTCTCTACCACTTCCTGACCCTTAAAATTACAGTATTGCTTCCCAGTTTCTCTCATGCCTGCCCAGCTCTGATAAGAAGAACCCTTAAGAATGTTTTGATCAGGGCCGGCGAGATGGTTCAGTGGTCTAAAGCGCCTGCTTAAGAGGGCTCAGGTGACTGCGGGGACTGCAGTTCGATCCCCGGCACCACATGCTGCGCCAGCGCCACCACCAGGGCAGGCTGAGCCAGCCACAAAATGAATAAATAAAGAAACAAACACAACAAGCAAACAAATAAATAAAATTTAAAAAAAAAAAAAAGAATGTTTTGATCTCCTTGAGACAGTGAAATATTCGTACTCGTGCGGTTGTACCCACAGAGACCACCCATGAGCTCAACATTTGAGACGGAAGAGCCACATTTTCCTTCGTGAACTCCAGATTCTTACGCAGGCTGACCCGATCTGTGGGTTTCTG
>PVKN010004765.1:0-32651 GCA_004027915.1 Capromys pilorides
ACATCATTTTGCTCCTTCGCGTCTTTGCTGACCCTATCCTGGCCACATCGGGTTTGCGTCAATGGATCAAATGTCCCCAGCTCTGGCAACATATCCCTGGCCATGTGCAAGGCTGAAGTCTGACATCCTGAGTGCCACCACAGCCCTGAGAGCTGGAGCGGAACATCGGGCTGATGGCGGCAATATTTCATGTCAGTGTGGCTGTCTCCGGTGCGAGACAGATATGCTCCGGGCTCCTGGGAAGCTGGAGCATGATCGATCACACACT
The DNA here is from genome assembly GCA_004027915.1 of Capromys pilorides. Classification (NCBI taxonomy): domain Eukaryota; kingdom Metazoa; phylum Chordata; class Mammalia; order Rodentia; family Capromyidae; genus Capromys; species Capromys pilorides. The sequence goes on from PVKN010004765.1 coordinate 269, forward strand.
TCACAGGGCACATTTATTTGGCTCATTAAAAGAGTTAACTAGATTTTCAGGGAAGAGAGGAGCCAGGGGAGCAGAGCCACCTCTGGGAGGGGACATGGTGGCCGAGCATGGACTCCCACCCCGAGTGGTGCCACAGACGCAGTGACTTCTTTCAAAGTTGCAAGAACGCGGAGAAGCATCCCAGCTCTGGGCCTTAGTAGTTAGGTGACCTTGAGCTCATTGCTCTGCTTCTCCAAGGGGCAGTGGCAACTGCTGTGAAATGGGAGCATCAGTCCAGAGCCCCGTATGTGCCGTAAGTGAGATAATGCATGTCAGACGCCCAGCATGAGCACGGTATAAATGGTCAGCACAATTATCACAAGCCAAGAAGACACAACAAATGCCAGGGCTTAGTAATCAGATCATCCAGGCACGGCAGGCACAGCAGCAGTGGCAGCGCTGAGGAGCAGGGTGGGCAGCTCAGGCCTAGCTTTCAGGCAGTGGTAGGACGGTAGCCAGGGCTTTGGAGCCTTTCAAAGCTCCCTGTGCAGTGTTAGCTCGCAGTCCTGCTCCCTGTTTAACCCCTTCATGTATGCAGTCCCTGAGAGAATGCCTGAGAGCTGTTGGGAGCCCTCTTGCTTACTGTCACATGTAAACAAGCCTGACTGCAGTGTCACTGCAGGACTGGGCCCTATTTCCAGATCAGCATGCAAGTATTAAGGGGTCAGCACAGGCTGGGGGCCCTGGCACAGTGCAGAGAGTATCCTTGGATGTTAAAACTGAGACAATGGATAGGTGGGATGACTAAAGAGCCAGAAGACAGCTCACAGGGAGTGCCGGCTCCCTGAGGGCTGGCACGGCCCATTCTCACTCCAGGGCCCAGAGCAGAGCCAACAGTGTGGACGTTCAGTACATTTTGTTGTTTGCAGTCGATTCAGTGAGTCATCTCCTGAATTTCCCAGGGCCTGGCAGGAAAGACCAGTGCATCACCAAACACGAAGACCAGAATAGCCTCTTGCTGTAGCAGTGGTGGCAGCTGGATGCCTGCTAGCATGGCCGAAGGTGGAGGCACATCTGATCTGGGGTGCCTGACGGACCTGTGGTCAGCATTGGACCCTGTGGAGTTAAGGTGGCTGACAGACAGCCCGACACGGAGAATTCCGGGCCTTGTTTCAGGCAGAGGAGAGAAGCCTGCCAAGGAGAAAAGCAAGTGATAGATCACTAGGGGTGGCATGCTTCCACTGTGGGAGAACCAGGGGTGGAAGCCAGGTGCAGCGGTACATGCTTGTAATCCCACTCACCTGGGAGGCTGAGGCAGGAGGATTCTGAGTTCAAGCTCTACCTGGGCAATTTAGTGAGACCACATCTCAGATTAAAAAGTGAAAAGAACCGGGCCTATAGCTCAACATGAAGGCCCTCGATTCAATTCTCAGCACTGCAAAAAAAAAGCCCAAAACCAACAACAAAAAGACCCACCACCAAGGTCTGTGTGACTACACTCATGGTCATTCTACAAAGGGGCTGCATTCATTAAAAAGTTTCTATATCAGAAAAGCAAAGACCAAATGCTTTAGTGCCTTTCTCATCAATATCTGATGCCTACTAGTTAAAGAAAAAGAGGCTGATTTTGGCCCAGGGCTGATCAGGTGGTTCTGAGGTAGTCACAGCAAGGAGGGGAGGCCTGTGTTGGAAGAGCGCTGCTCACACCATGGCCATCAGGAAGCAGAAAGGGAAGGGAGGATCAGGAAGGGGCCACATCCCTCTAGGTCCCACCTAGCACCTGTCTCTTCCTAGCAGGCTGCACCTCCTCACAGCCCACTTCCCTATGAACTCATCAGTGGCTTACTACATGGGCAAGTATGGCATGATCCAAGCCCCTTCCAACAAGGTTGGAGCCCCAGGTCCGCCCCACACCAAGGCTCTGTTCCCTTGTGGAGCTTCTCTGACCCTCAGTTTCATCATCTGAAATATAGCCCAGAGTTTCCACAGCCCCAGGTCCTCAAAATTATTTGTCACCATCCAATACAATAATGAGCATCCTTTGCCATGGGGGAAGCATAGGAAATGACTATTTTTATTACTTCTTAGAATAAAACTATCCCAGGACCTGTAGTAATTAATTTGTTTTGGGGCAACCTCATTAACTGATTGTCTAAGTTAATGTTTTATGGAAATAGTGTGCCTATTATTTATGTATATACACGCTCAGCTACAACTATATAAGTCTCTGCAATTCTGCTTGGGAGATATTTTCCCATATGCACAAAAGAACGAAATGCCAGCATATTGTTGTGATAACTGAAGTCAGTGGCTCCATTCTAGCTAGGCCCTGTTGGAGCCCTCCAGATTCTTTGTGAAGTTTCCAATGTTATTGGAGGTTCTCTTGAAGTGTTACATTCATTTAGTCCATTAGAGAACATAAACTAGATGTTATTTTCTAGACTTAAAAGTGAGTGCAATCAAACCAGATTGCTACCAATCAGAGAAATAGTCAGTGGTCCTGGGAACTCACAGCTTCCCAGGCCTGGTCTCTTGGAGAGAGTTGCTTCCTGCCTGGAAGTCATCCAGGCCACAAAGGGGCTGGAGAGGGGAGTGAGAAAAACACACAAGCCGAGAGTGTTGGTGCACACCTGTAATTCCAGCACTCTGGGAACCCGAGCCAGGAAGAGAGAAAATCTAAGCCCAGTCTAGGCAGTTTAGTGACTTAGCAAGATTCTATCTCAAGACAAAATAGATGAAAAGAAAGGGTGGAGAATGTCATGCAGGGTGAGGGCCCTGGGTCCAATCCTCAGTGGCATTCACAGAAAGAAAGAAAAAAGAAAGAAAGAGGCCTGGGGAGATAGCTCAGTAGAATAAACACTTGCCTGGCAAACGCAAGGACCTGAGTTCAATCCCCCGTTCCCCCCAAAAAAAAAAAAAAAAAAAAAAAAAAAAAAAAAAAAAAAAAAAAAAAGGAAAGAAAGACGAAAGCACCTGCATTTAGGAGTATGCCTGACTGTGAAGAACAATAAGATGTTAAGTTATCTGATGGCAAAGATATGACTTTCTTACCCCGTGACACTGGAACCTACTAAGGACTTCATACAGAGTATAATGGTTTGAAGTAAAAAAAGGTCATGAATGAGTGAATGAATCCTAACTTTGCCATGTGCTGGTTACCTGAGCCTCATCTTTCCCATCTGTCATTAAACAACTGTTGAGTAGATGCCCTTGAAAATTCTAATAATTAACTGCAGTTTTGTGCGTGAAGCCATGGCTGGATGCTAGTAGATTCCAGGCATCCCTCTTCTTCTCCCCCTCACTTTGGAAGTAGGGAAAGGGCATAGTGAAGAAAGAACTTCGGCCCTGGAAGCCGAGGCTGCCCTAAAAGAGACCACGCCAGGTGAGGAGGCCGTGGAGCCAGGCCACACCCACCTGGGGGCTCCTCTGGAGTTGTGTTACTGACCTGAGATGAGCCTGGGCATAACCACAGCCCAGTGGGTGACAGATGGACTACCCAGAGCCCTGCATTCTGTGTGGAACCTCAACTGTATTAAACAAAATTATGACATACCTTATGTTGGCAGAGTAGAGCATACATGCGGTTGTCACAATGCTTCTCTTCAAATTCCTACAAAACATTTCATCTATGGGGGGGCGGTTCATGAAACTGTAAATTCTGTTCCAGCTGGTGCTCATGCCCCAAGGCCTGCCTGCTCCTCTCTCAAGACTCTCAGGAAAGGTCGCTCACTCAGTTATGCACAGCAGCATCTGTGTGGAGCACCTTGCTTGATGGCAGGCGCTCTGCTCAGCTCACAGTGGAAAATTCCTTCTTTCCATCCCTCATCCACTCAGTGAACAAGGCATGGCTATTTCCCCTGTGCATAAAGCACAACTGACTTGCCCAAGGTCAGGCAGCTAGGGAAAAGTGAGGCTGAGACTCAGGCTCTCTGTAACTCTAAATACTGAGCTCCTGGTCACTAACACACACCCAGACAGCACCTGCTGGTGGCCGTCAGTCCATGCTCTAAGCCAGGGGCTGGCATGAAGAGGTGAAGCACTTCCCGCCAGCAAGGAAGGTAGCTGTGCATTATCCCTGTGTGTGCCTACAACAGGTATTTTCTGTGGACTAAGAACAGCCGTGCTTTATTCTGCAATCATTCATTCCAAACTCATTCATTTCTTCAGCAACACCACACTTCCTGAGCCTCCACAATCTGAAAGAGCCAGTGAGGAGAGATGGGGACTGAGAGAGACACGAGACAGAGTTCCTGCCAGGGAGGACCTCAAATCCAGCAAAGGAGATAAGCGTTTAACACATGCCCCTCTGGGGTGGTGACTGACGGTGATGACAGGTGACAGTCCCTTTGCTGGAAGGCAGTCATACAGCCCATCAATGGGCACCGGCTAGGTCCCAGCACAATCCAGGTTCTGGAATACAAACGATTCTGTGCAGGTTGCATCCTTCAGAATTTTCTGTAATATTGAATATAGGACCAGATCTATTGCTTGCTTAGTGATGAGGATGAACTATGTTGTGGATGTTACCATAGTAACCGAGCTCCTGGTATGTAGGTACCAACTGCTGCTCTATGAGTTGTACATGAATGTCTTATGACTTCGCAACTGCAATCTTATGTTGTGGTCTGTTTATTATTTTTATTTCACAGTTGGGGAAATCAAGGCCTACAGAGGTTAAGAAACTTGGTTAAATTCATACATTTGGGTTAACAAGCAAGATCTAAGGCTTGCTTGATAAACAATGAGAATCATGAAAAAAATTAAAAAATCCAAAACTTTGCTTTTAACCCCAATTGAAGTAAAAATATGCAAATTAGCCTCCACACATCATTTTTATTTATGCCATAAATTAAGCAAATTTCCCTTTCTGAAGCCCTGAAAAATGAGGCTTAATTCTACATATTGTGCATTAATTTCCAAGGCAGTTGGCCCCAAATTAGCTTTACAACTTGATAAACCTTCTATAAAAGGGGGCATAAAAAGTGGAGAACTGTTCAGAAATCTTTAGGGAATGAGATGTGGGAGGAACTCTGTCTCTTTCCCTTTGCAAATTGATTTCTAGTCCAGGGCTGCACTTCTGGTTCTAGCACTGCCACGCACAGCTGCATAGGTTGGCTATGGCTTAATTCTCGGGGCTCCAATTCACAGACACTGCAGTATAAACAGCTCCTCGGGAAGCTGGGCAGGGAGGTGACTTTATGTATTGTGCTTCTCTCTGTGCACCCTGGAGAGAGAGCTGCCAGGAAGTGTCAAAGTCTTTTCTTGCAGATGGAAACTGAGGCTGGAGGAAGTTAAGTGACTTCCCCCAGCATCGCTCAGCACATCAATCAGGCCTCGCTCAGTCCTGATTCTGTGCAGAGTCAACCCTGCTGGGAAAGTTCGCTCAGATTACATTCTTCTCAACACCTGCTTCCCTGACCCCTGTTCCTGTAATATTAAGGTTTTGGGGAATGACGCATTTGCTGCGCATTTGCAAAGCGCATCCCACGAGTCCCTGCTCTTACTGCACCATCATCACCCCAGATGCACATTGCTGGGGCCAGGGAGCCCCCCCCCCCCCAGGACTCTACCTTGAAGTTTCTCTCCATTTTCCACTGGAGCCTGATTTTCAAGGAGAGAGGGTCACCTTCAATGTCTCAGTGTGCCTGCAGCCTTCTGCTCTGCCCTCTGTGGATTATTTAATCCCCCTGTGGATTATTTTTGTCTAAGTCCAATTTATACAAATGATGTGACAATTACATGCTTTCTGCAAATGCTTTTGTGCCCTGTGCCCAAATACTTCAGTTCATGGGTGAAGATGCCATTCATTCATTCATTCATTCATTCATTCATTCATTCATTCATTCATTCACTTATACATTCTCTTATTCAGCAAGACAACTGAGAATAGAAAGATAATAACAATCAACTGCTGATCCCAAAGACCTCATTGTCCAGTGGGAAGCAGTGGCACAGGTCCATAAAGCACATGGTGGTTCTTCCCAGCTCTCTCAGATGTGGTTATGAGCGAGGCCACAGCCTCCTGGCTATGTATAGATTGGAAAGGGAGTCCAGAACAATATCCTAGAATGAGAAGGGAAGAGGAAACAGTGACGGGAGCCAGCAGCAGCCATTGTCAGTGATTGCTTTTTCCAAGGTACAGCCTCGTGGCCTGGATGTATGCCACGTGGCACAATTAGCATGTGAGCTACAGATGACTGGGCCAAGCACACGCAGCCAATCTATCACCTGGTGCAAAGGGCTGAGCAGACCAAGCTCTCTTCTCTTTTCAAATGTACACTGGGCAAGACAAGGAAGCTAATAGTTGGCCAGGATCTGGGACAGCACTGTCCCTCAGAACTTTCTGGGAGGAGGCGAACTTGAGCTCACCATATGTTCTCCAACACAGCAGCCACTGGTCACAAATGACTACAGAGCACCGGCAATGTGGCTGACTGGGAAAACTCAAACAGCAACTTAATTTAGTTTCAATTACCTTACATTTAAATAGCGACATGTGTCTTGCAGCTATTGAATTAGAGGACATGCAAAGGTAGAAAAATCATAATGGCCAGGGGGGAAGTGGAGGCGAGGAGAGCCGGCTGTGGGGAATAGGTAGCTGGTGGAACCCACAGACACACAGAGAGGTAGATGCCATGGAAGAGAGAGACGGTGGGAGAAGCCGGCCTTGGAGCGTGCCAGGCTTAGTACCTGCAGAATTCTTACAGCAAAAACACTTCACCATCATCGAGTTTACTCACATACAGTATGGATTTATTTCTTGAAGTTCTAGAGAGTACAAGATTAAGGTGCCGGCAGATTCAAAGTCTAATAAGGGCTTGTTGCTCATTTTTTTTTTTTTCACCTCCTGTGGTACTGGGAAATGAACTCAGGGGCTTGGCACTGAGCTATATCACAGCCCTATTTATTTATTCATTCATTTATTTATTCTTTTTATTCTGAGACAGAGTCTTGCTAAGTTGCCCAGCCTGGGACCTTCCTGCTTCGGCATCTCAGAGTACTGGACTCGCTGGCTGGTGTTCGCCACCATGCCTAGCTTGCTGCTCTCATTTGGTGCCTTCTTGCTGCATCCTCTGCACAGGATGGGAGGGGAGGGGTTTCCCCCGGACCTAGCTGGTAAGGAAGCCAGCCGAATGCCCAAGGATTCTGCTTTCAGAAATCCATCCGTTGCCCCGCGGCTGTCTCCTGCTGGGAACGTTAGGATTTAACAGGATAAATTTTAGGGGGTTCTGAACAGTCAGACCACAGCATTACCCAATGGAAAGGAGCTTCCTCAGGTACAGAGCTTCCCCTCTTGGAAATCACCACTGAACTAGGAATCTGAAGGTCCACTTGGCATAACGCTAACAACTCACGACCGCTGACTTCCTTGCCATTACCACCCCTACTGTCTCAGGGGTTAGTGATTCGTCCATGGTCACACAGTACAGATGGAACCAGTCTCCCTTTGCTCCAGTGTCTATGGCCTTGATCATGCTACACTGCTCTCCCAGCTGGGCTCTTGCCCGGGGTAGGACTCCATTATGAACTCTTCTGTTTTTTGGCACCCTCCTACCTCCAACCTAGGAATGGGTGAGACCAGATGAAGCAGCTGCCACTCGAAACCTCACACCCAGCTCCTTCCCCTCCAGGCCTTGCTCCATGTCCCAGACCCTATGTCACAGGCTGCATTCATGCTCCTGCCCTGACAGCCGGCCCATGAGCATTCCTGGGGTCCAGTTTCTTGCCTGACGCCCCACAGACAACATCATCTATACCTCAGGTAGCCATTTCTTGACTCTCCATATCCTAGTCCCTGCAGCTTTTCCAATCAGCCCCAGCCCATGACCCACAGTGAAGGCAGGAAAGCCCAGCAGGAGGACCAGGCTGGGGGCCTGGTCTCTGTGAGCCTCCGTGATTTTCTCTGGCCTGCTTGACTCAGGCCATCTGCCTGGATGGCGCCATTCCCAGGTGCCGAGCTGGGCCACTGGTGCATTGAAAAGTCAGGTGCCAGCTCAGCACAGAAGGACTGTGGCTTGGTTCCAGCATCTCCTAAGGCTCACTTGGTGCAGTTTCTCTGCCACGGCCTCAGAATGTGAACACCAGTGTGGATAATGATGTTCTCAGTTGAATGAAAACAGATGCCCACAAGTCTGTTCTCATCCTAGCCCCTGGGTCTCAGAATGCACATGGATAAAACTGAAAATAAAAATAAATGAAACACAAAAAAGCAGGGTGTAGTGATGCATGGCTGAGCCCAGCACTTGAAAGGCTGAGGCAGCAGCAGTACAGCAAGTTTAAGGTCAGCCTGGGGTACCTAGTGAGTGCAAGGCCAGCTTAAGCGACATGGCAACATCCTGTCTCAAGCACCCTATGTTCCCAAAAACATACATGGGGAAGAGCACAGGTTTCATTTCTCCTTAAGGCACTTTATAGTGGAAGTCAGAAGAGAGAAGAGAGAGGAGTGGTCCCAGCTTTGTCAGTCATTTGCAGTGGGACTGGGAGAAAGTTCTTTCCCTATGTTTGGGTTTTCTTAATAAAATGAAATTCTTAGAGACAGGCTGCAGGGGTCCTAAAGAGCTGCTCTGACCAACTGCACTGCAGCATCAGACATCAGGAAGGTCTCCTGCAACACCATCAGCCCCTCCCCACAGTGCAGCATCCTGGGCCTGGGGCTGGGGGTGAGGGGCACAGACCATCAACCCCATGCGAGGTCCATGGCCAGCTCCAGGGTACAGCGTGTTGTCCCCAAGCACACACATCTAACAAGAAGCAACAAGTGAAAGCCCAGGCAGCTCCAACTCACTTGGGTCTACTTTCCAAGTTTCCAGGACCCATTTATCATCTTTGTGGCTGCCCAGGATGTGAGAGGAGGCTGACTCTACCCCCACCTCCACTGCATCTGCAAAGTTTCTGTTCTGAGACGGACTGGGCGGTAGGGTAGATCTGGTGCACCCGCTATTACTCATGCAAAGAAGGATGGCCTTCTCGGGCGCTCGCTGAATGATTTGTCTCTTGGGCCTGGCTTTGTTCAAAGGCATGTTTTCTCTGGCTTTACCAAGTGCATTTCCCTCCTTCTCCATCTTTTGACTTTTCTTCCTCCTTCTCTTTTCTATATAGAGTTCCACAGCGATTTCACATCTATTATCTCATTGATTTTCCTCCCAGCCATCCTATGAGGTAGGGTCATATTCTGACATGCTTTTCAGATGAGGAATTGAGGCTTACAGAGCTACATAAGACCCCACAGACACAGGAGATAGAGTTGAGAATTAAACTCAGATATCGGACTCCAACTCCACCACCCCAAAGAAGATTAAGACCAAAGGAAATTTAACATAGGAAATTTACAACATTTATGAATGGATCAAGCACTTGTTGGTTCTGGGCTAGTGGAACATGGGCAAATGGCATTCAGTTAAGCCTCTCTTAGAGTTGATTGTCTAGGAGGAGGGAGGCTTGTAAAATTACTAATGCATGAATTATCCAAAATAGAGGAATCAAATGTGGCAGAAGTCCAGAGGAAGAAATACCTTGCATAGGCGAAGGAAGGCAAGAAGAGCTTTTGCAAAAGAGAAAATTAGAGACTGGGTTTTGGAGGATGAATAAGAGCTTAGTAGGTGAATAACTGTAGCAATAACAGCAAAATTCTAGAGTGCTTGTGGTGAGCTAGGTACATTCACACACTATTTTGAACCATCTTGCAAGGTAGATATGACCTCGGGGTCACGCTACACATCATGCCAAAACAGGCTCAGAGAACTACAGCAAACAGCTTCCGAGGGGCCTGCTATATCAGCCGGCTGGAAACCCCGTCCTTAGCTCTCCATAACAACCAGCTGTATGTCTGCTACAACAACCCTCTCAGCTGACCCTCACGGCTGTAGCACTAGCACAAGTCAGAGCAGAACGATGCTTTGTCTAGAGCCATGAAGGTGCGGACTGAAGAGCCCAAGGTGGACTGTTTTCTCTATTGCAAACCGGCTTGAGACACTTGACATTTGTCACTGGGTGTGAAAACCTGCTCCCTCGAGCTGGGCTATGGAGATAGCTCTGTGGTCTGAGTGCCTATGTGGAAAATGCAAGCATCCAAGTTCGATCCCCAGCACCTCATGCCTTGTAGGCCCTAGAACCCCAGGCATGCTATGCTGGCCCTAAAACCAGGCGTGATGGTGTATGCCTGTAATCTCAGGGCTGGGGAGGCAGAGACAGGAAGATCACTACGAGTCTGAGCTGCATAGTGAGACCCTGTACCCACCATACAAATAAATCAATAATTAAAAAATAGAAAACCTCTCCCTTCCAGCAGCCTAGGGAGACCACCCTGCTTTCCTTTCTGCCGCTTGTCCTCTGATGCCTGCACTCTTGCAACCCCAAATCCAGTACATGCCTGGGCCTTGGAGACACACAGAATTGGTTTTGAATCTTGATCCCACCCCTCACTTCCCAGGAGGCCTGAGCAGCCCCCTGAGCCTCTGTTTCCTCATCAGGGGAACCTGGTTAGTGACGTCAGCTGATGGCTGTGGACAAGGACCACATGAGTGCACAGAGCACAATACACACAGTCCCTGCACAGATCAGGCAAACAGCAATGCGCCTTGTTCTCCTTCTCTCAGGACCAGCCCAGAGGTGGGAGTGCACAGCTTCAGCTTTCCGTACCCGCACCCACTTCCCTGATGCTTGATCTCCTGGTAAGAGTGAAGTATTTTTACTCCTTGGTCTTGTCCTAGCCCTGGGAGGATGGTTTTGTGAATGTACTGGCCATTGTGGTGATCCATTTTAGAGATGAAACAATTGGAGCCTGGGTCTAGGAAAGGCCACCTGAATTAAGGGTCTCACAGAAGTCAATGTTGCGCAGTGCAGGTCCTCTGTGTATGGTTGGGTGACCTTGAAGCATAAGAAATCAGAGGCTGCCAGAATTTCATGCCTACTGACATGCCAGCTGGACTCTGCTCATACTTTCGCCCAAAGCCATTTGCTTTTCTTGGCTGGGAAGAGCAAGACCTATGCTCATCTCTGGGAGATGCTGAAGGCTAGGTAGAATTCTAGTCGATTCTGGTCTCTGTCCTGGGTTTGGGACCTGGAGGCTGACCCCACCCAGGTGACAGTCCACTGACAACGAAGGTGCCTTTCTCACTCATTCCACCCCACAGCGCAGGGGCCCCAGCTTGGGCGGGCCCTGAGAACCCACGTTCTCAACCTCTGTGCTCCAGTCTCATCTGCCACTTCCTCCTGGGGAGCACAGCATGGGCTGTGGGGCTGTCTATGCTTCGCTTTGTTCAGTAGCCTGATACCTATGAAGTGGAGGGGCATTGTGAAGACTGTGTAAGACCACCAAGAGAAGGGCCTGGTGTGCAGTAACTGTTCACTAACTGTAATGATTATAAAGTAATTACCTACAAATAAAGCCATCACAGTTTCACTCTTTGACCTGCTTCACTTGAATGCTTGCATGTGATAGGACCTGTGCTGGGAACATATTGGATGCACACTCCTCACATGTGAACAAGTATTTCCCGGCTCTTCCCCTATGCATGGACTTGGGCAACGCAAGATAGAAAACACTAGGGGTGTTTGGTACCATGAGATTCTTTAAAAAAAAACCCAACAAATTATATTGTGTATATTTAAGGTAGACAATAAAGCATTACAAGATACATGCATAGAAGAAAATGGTTACTACAGTGAAGCAAATTAACATCTCCATCATCTCACACAGTTACCCACTTATCCCTCCAGTGGCAAGAGCAGTCATAATTTCATTTAGCAAAAATCTGAAATACAACACACACTTGCTGCAAAGAGATTCTGGGGCAGGTCTGGGCTCCATGCTGGACTGCAGCCGCTTTTTGGCTTTGTGATGCCAACATGTTGCTCATCCTCTCTGTGCTGTGCCTCAACTTCCTCAGTTCATGCCAGGAGAATATTAAAGAGCCTACCTGCATCTGTCCCAGGGAATTCTAGGAAGGGCTCTCTGCAGGATCTATATAAACCACTTCTCACAGGCTTAGAACAAATTTAGCACTCGGTTCTGGTTGCTTACGGACAGTCCCCGCCCTGTTCTACTTAATTAGGCCTACAGGGCTCTTTGGACTCCTCCCACCTCTCCATCCTTTTGCCTCCCCTCAGCCCAGCCTGTTCCTGCCCTGCTCCCAACTGCCAGGGCCCCCATGAGGCTGCTTGGAAGGAACTTCAGGACCAGGGAGCTATGCAGAGCTGCAGATCCCACAGAGCGGTGCTGCCCCGGGGCTGCTCCTTGCAGTCAATGCCTAGCAGCTGGACCTTGCCGCCTCCTTCCAGAAGCTTCCCTCTCTGTCACTACAGCCTCATAGTCCTTCCTTTGCTCCAGCTCTCATCTAGGGAACTCCTGGCATCCAGGAGGGAGTTCTTTTTCAGGGAAGAGCATGCGCGCCTGCCTCCCTTCCTCTCCCACTCACTGCTCTTGTCTCCCTCTCTTGAGAAGTTCTGAGAGTGAAGCTTCCTCGGGATTGTCACTATCCTATTGCAGTGTTCTCTCCCGGCTGCTGGGATCTGTCTCACCCCTTCAGGGACAGATCAAATGCTACTCGCTCTGGGGCAAGAGATAAACCCACCCCTTGTGGGGTCTCTGAGTTCTATGTCTTCCCATGGCCAAAGCACTTAGCACACAGCCTGGACCTGCAGAGGTCTCTTGTGGGGCTGCAGATACCAGAGCCAGGGCCTCAGAATGCAGCACAGGGTTTGTTACATGCATAGTACAATGGGTCAAAATTCTAGATCACCCCCAAATTTATAGCTTGAAGCCCTAATTTTCAGTGAAATAGTATTTATGAATGGAGTCCTTGGAGAGTAATAGGTTTACTTGAGGTCAAGGGTGATGGGACCCCTATGATGGAATTAGTGCCATTAAAAGGCAAGGGGACCCTGGCTCTCTTTCTCTGTCCTGTGAGGATTCAGCTAGAAAGTGGACCTCTTGCAAGCCAGAAAGAGGGTCCTCGCCAGACACTAAGCTTGCCCAGTCTTTGATCTTGGATTTTCTAGCTCCAAAATTGTGAGAAATAATTACCACCATTCAGGCCATCCAATCGGATGTCTTTTTTGTTATAGCATCCTGAACTAACTTAGATACATGGGAAATGCCCAGCAAATGTATACAAATGAATGAATGAATGAATGAATAAGAATCTTTCCCCAGCTAACTGTCTGCTTATGTTTTTCCAATGGTTAACCTGCCCCCCACCACATATCCAGCACAGTGATCTCCTATTCCTGATGGTAACATTAAGGTTCAAAGAGATACAGCATGAGCATTTGGAAAGGAAGGGTCTCGGCACCAGGAAATGTAATAGCATTGCCTATCAAAGACAGCAGACAGGTAACTGGGACCACCTGTCCTACTTTGGCCTAAACTATGTTAACATGTATGCCAATATCTACCTCACTCGAAGCTTCAGGGAGCCACTCTTATGGTGTCTACAAATAGGTTTGCTTTTGAAAAAGCACAAAAACATTACTTGAGCACCTACTGTGTGCCAGACACTTTTACAGCACCTATACAATCCCTGTAACCAGACTTCTAGCCTGGTACCACTGCCTCCGCCCTCTAGCCCGTGCCACAGACGCGGAATGAAGGCTCAGAAGAGACTGTCCTACAGAAGGTCACATGTTCCTAAACAATGGAGCTGGGTCCCAGGTTGCTTTGATTCCAAAGCCACACCCTTCTTTTCCTGAACTCTGTAAACCTAATTTCAGGGCTCAGCTCAGTCAAACTCCCCCCAGAGCAGCCTAGCCATAGGTTCTCTGATGTTTCACATTCTGCTCCCTGGTGGAAACCACGAACAGGTGTAAAGGGGGCAGCTGGGTCCTGCATTGTAAGATCCCTTCTTGGAACATTCTTCTATGCACTTTTCACTGTTTTCTGTTTTTTTCTATTTTAGAGAAGGGTTTAAAGGGTGTTTGGGGTCTCACTATTAGATCAGACTCCTAGTGATCTGCCTGTTTACAGCCTCCCAAGAGCTGAGATTACAGGCACACTCTACCATGTCCAGTCTCAATTGCCATCTCAGTGTGCCCCGGGGGCAGGACCAGCACTGCAGGCTCAGGGATTAAAGCCCAGCTCCTGTGCCTGCTTGCAGGGGCTTTAATCTGCTGAGTTATTTGGCTGGCCCTTCCACTGTTTCTATTGCATGAATTAAGAATCATCCTGAGAAATATGAATCAATTGTAGCACGTTGAACAAGGGAGCACAGAGAGGATGACAGGGCCACTTCTAAGAAGAGATTTCAATTCTGCAGGCTCTGGCCTTGCTCACACCTGGCAGTTCCCTGCATGAGAATTTGCCTCTCCTTAGCCCTGAGCAACCAAGGAGGGCTCTGAGCGCCCCTAGTGGTGGTCTGCACCATGGGCGTGCAGCAGAAACCAGACCAACTTGGAGAACTGAAGCCTTGAGCCTATTTGAATAGCCCGCATGAATGGATGTGCCAGCAAGATCCTGAAACAAGCCCCTCTCACCAGGAAACACCCTTTTGCCTTGGACACAGAAGGAAATAAATGTTACATGATTTTTCTAATGCCCAAGTGCATTGTGTGAGCACAAGAAGAATCCCTCAAGCTTGGTTATGGTGGTCCCTGGCAGGGGCTGCCAAAATTCCATGAAAGAAGAACATTACAAGGGAAAGAACCTCAAACTGAATCTAACAACAGTGCACATTAGAGACTAGGGGGAGCAGGTGAATTGGAGCCTTATTGAGCAATATTGAATTTGCTTTATTAACTCAAGAGAAAAAGAAAAGAATTACACCCAGGATCTGCAGTCTCAGCACGTAGTTACAATTATTCCCCATGTGCATATCTTAGACAATAAGAAGTCTCTTCAAAAACAAGTTATGCTTTATACTTATTCATGCCTTACAGCAAAATGGCCCAGAGAATCACGTGCTCTGCATGAGAAGATAGCAACAAGTCCCTTTCAAGTAGTTAGAAATCCACTCACTCCACCAGAAACAGAAGGGCTAGTTTGTAACACTGAATTGGATGCATGTCTCTCCACCTGCTGTTAGTGGATATTGAGCTCCACTTTAAAAATACAATTTAATGTGGAAGGTCAATTGTTTCCAAATGCACCACCAGGATTGGGGAACTTCA
This sequence comes from Capromys pilorides, assembly GCA_004027915.1. Lineage (NCBI taxonomy): Eukaryota > Metazoa > Chordata > Mammalia > Rodentia > Capromyidae > Capromys > Capromys pilorides. The sequence goes on from PVKN010004765.1 coordinate 15,350, forward strand.
TTGGCCCCTCTTGCTCCCTCCTTATGACTCAGAGTCTGAGAGGCAGAGCCACACCATTATTAATGAACCTTCTGAAGCATAGCATCAGTTGATTTTAATTTGGTGGCAACCTTAAGTATATATATATATATATATATATATATATATATATATACATACACACATACATACACTGGCTAGCCATAGTGTCAAACAGTTGGTAAAAATAATGTGAAATGTCTTAAAATTCAAAAACACACTTATCGCACTCCTACACACACACACAAGGAGAGAGAGGGCATGGGGAGACAGAGCGAGTGAGAGAAGAGAATAGTTGTCTTGGGTGACGATTCAATATGTGCCATTAAGACATTTTTCCTGGAGGGTTGTGTATTGGAGAGTATAGATTGCAGAGGTAGAATCACTTTAGAAAAGCTAGCAAGCCTCTGGGCAGCTTTGAAGTGTGTGTGTGTGTGTGTGTGTGTGTGTGTGTGTGTTAGTCATAACATGGATTCAAAAAGAGGGTAGAGAAGGGAGATCTGGATTCAGTTCAAGGCCACCAAGCATTGTTGGAGACAGCTAATTAAGAAAGGGCATGCTGTGGTGGAAACGATTTATTTAAATCAAATCTGTTCTCCCATCTTTCCCAGGGAAATTGTCCGGACCTGGTGTAAATTGTGAATATCACTGCCTCATAAAGGTGGCTTCTCAATGATATGCTTTGTTAAACAAAAGGTGATGAATTGCTTCCTTCTCCCCGCACCCTGGGCTCTGCGTTTAAAGAGAAGGGGCTGGGGGATAAATGCCTGATTTATGCGGAGGAGGGCACTCCATGCCTTGGGGAAGCCCAGTTGGAAGAAAAAGGACATTAGCTAGGGCCCAGGGCGCCAAGAGCTGTCCGGGGCCTTTGGTGCTGAACGCAGGTGCGCGAGCCAGGGGTCCAGAACACCCCGCTGAGAAAGGGCAATGCCACCCGTCCCCCAGCTCCAAGTCCAGGTGGGCCAAATGAGACGGGCCTCACAAGGGCAGGGCGCACGCCCTCGCGCTGCCTTCATCTGGGCAGGCACTGCAGTCGCCTGTTTTCTGTTTTTCCACGTGAGGAGCGAGTTTCTGGAAACCAGTTAGACCTCCTGAGAAAGAGATGCTGAGTGGTCCAGCAATGCCACTCGAGACACACACACACACACACACACACACACACACACACACACACCCCTAGTCTCCTCGTGGCTTGCCCAAATTCCTTCAGCTCTTGCGGTTAGTCTTGGGTGACTTAGGAGTCCTACTCCTCGCTCCATCCCAACCCCCTCACAACTTTTCCTGGGGGACCTGGCGGCCTGGAGAGAGGGTGCAGGCTCCAGGTCCGACAAGGAGGAGCTTCCGCCCTGGGTCGAAGTTGAGCCCTTCTTCTCACTCAGCAAGCACGTGGTGGGGGAAATCAGCGCCCCCTCCCCACTCCTGAGAGTGATCAGAGAGGCTGGGTTGTGGGGGTCGGAGAACGCAGAGTCCGCTCAGGGTCCCAGCACCACCTAACATCTCCTCTCTACCTTGCGAAGTTACGACGCCCTGAGCCCCTCTCCACTGCCTGGTCGAAAGCCACACCCAAGTCTTGAGGCTTGGTGGGGATCCACCAGACTGCCGGCCGCAGGAAGCCAGGAGTCCCCCTGCACTAAGTCCAGTCCTCGAGGGGAGGGCAGACCCCTTCTCCCTAGCCTCTTCCCAAGAGACAGCATCATCTGGCACCCAGCCCCTGGTGCGGTTGCAGAGAGCTCCTGGAATCTGGGATTTGGAGGCGACCCCACTCCAAGGAGCTCCTCTGTGGCTGCAAAAGGGGGCCAACCCCACAGAGCTGGGGAAGCCGGAAAGGGAGCCTGCGCCCGAGGCAGGGGAGCGCCCAGTCCTCCAGGCTCTTCCCCGCCTCCACACTCCCACGGTCCGGGCCGAAGGGGACGCGGTTCCAGCCCCCAATTCCGGCAGCCTCCTCCGCTACCCAGGCGGCCGGACGCCGAACGAAACGGTGGGGTCCTCCGTGACCCTCGGCCGCCCCGCGCTCGCGACAACTTTGTCCCCTCCCTGGCCCGCCCCTTGCCGCTTACCTCCCGCTAAGGCTGTCGCTGGGCTCCCTAGGAGCAGCGCGAGCAGCAGCGAGACGCCGCCGAGTCCCGCGGCGGGCGGCCGGGACGCGGGCATGGTGGCTGCGGGGCGCGAGGACGGCGCCGGAGCCGGGAAGGAGGAGGGTGGCGGCAGGCGAGCCGGCAGGCGCGGGGCCCCGGGCGGGCGGGCGGCGGGCGGGCGCTGTGGCCGACTGCGCCGGGCGCGGGCGGCGGGCGAGTGAGGAGGAGCCGGCGAGCGCGGAGGAGCGTGGAGGAGCGGGAGGGAGGGGGCTGGGGCCGCGGCTGCGAGCGAGTGCAGGGAGGGGGCGCGGGCGGCGGGCGACGGCCCGCGGCGCTGGTGCCAGCCTCGTCCTCTGGCCGCGGGCCCGCCGGCCCTGCAAAGTTGAACGCCAGTTCCCCTTGCGTCCTGTGTGGGCTGGGCGCTCCCTCCCTGCGCTGATGCGAGGGAGCCCTGCGGGCCGGCGGCGGGGCCAGGCGGGGCCAGGCGCGGCCAGGCGGGGCCCGAGTGCCCCCTGACTGTCTCCCAGGTGGGAGATGGAGGTTCCGTACCCAGCCTGCCAGCAGCCAGGAGCTGTCCAGAGTGCCTGTGGTTCTCCCCAGGCTCCTCGGGGCCCCCACTTGCCCTGCTGCCCTTCGCTGTTGGCAAAGTGAACCCTATAACCTAGAAAGTCTCCAACTCAGGGAGCCCCAGGAGAACTGTGAATCTCCTTGGAACAACACAGAGCTTCAGAACAGCGCATGGAATCCCGGGTGGCTCTCCAGCCCTCTGGAGGCCGACCACAGGCTGCAAGCCATGGCTCCTCTCTGTCCCGATGTCCATGTCTTGCATCGCAGTGGTCAGGAAGCCACCGGAGCCGAGCCAGGCAGGCTTCCTCTGCACCCTGCCCTTACTCTTGCTTTCTCCCTTCCTCCCCGGAAGCTGGTTCCCGGCTCACCTTTGACTATGCCCTCTCCCACTTCTGGTTCTCAAACAACCTGTGTTTTCTCCTCAAACAGAGGTGGTAAGGGAGATGGGCAGCTACTTGGGAACAGGCCTGGGCCAAAGGCAGGGTGGGGGACAGAGTCCTAGGGTTCTGTTGCTTTTTGCTGCAAGCAGAGCCTTCTAGACCTGAGGTTGGGGTTCCTAGGTCTAGTCCGGACGCAGAAGCCCTCCCATGCCCCTGGGAGGCTTACTGTCTACACACTGCATCCTGAGCAGGCAGAGAGAGCAGATGGAGAGAAGGTTGTGGGCAGCACTGGGAGGAATATGTCTTCAGCAGAGTGGGAGAGCCAGAAGTCCCTAGAAAGAATGGGTGGGGGTGAGGATGGGAGAGAAGCAGGGCCCAAGATCCCTAGGACCTGCACACCCAAACTTCCCTGTTCATTCATGCAATGCCATTATCGCATTAGTCACCGAGGGCCCAGAGCCCCATCAAGGTCGGGCAACAGAGAAACTCCCATCCACTCCAACCTCAGCCAAAGGGAGTTTCTGCTGCCGGCAGCAAACCAACTGGGCGGGTTTAGGAAGGCACAGAGAGGGCACACAGGAACAACTGATAAGAAGCACAAAGAAGCAAAGAAGGTGGAGGGCAAGGGAGAGAAAGACAGTGAGCAAGGGGCTGAGGTGGGTCAGCTCAAGGGAATAAGCGCCTCCTGCTTGCCAGGTGCTCCACTGTCTTGTGCACAGTTTTGTGCTTCAGTTTTGAGATGATCCTGACAATGAGATGTGGTCATAGCACCGGTCATCAGCATCTGACCGCTGGGGAAGGTCCCAAGCTAGCCAGCAGCACTTTGTGAGGACATGGCAGGCTCAAGGACAGGCCTAAGCCCGGTGCCAGAAACCTTTCCATCTAACATGTAACTTCCCAGGAGTGTGGTGGCCTTCATATGGCTCTTCAACACCTCCTTGTCACAGTGACTACAAGACCGCCATTCCTTTTGTAAGGGCACTGAGCTTCTCGAAGGTGTCTGAGATGGGGGAAGCTACACCATAACCTGTTAACCCACTGACCCCATGGGATGGAACTTACTCTGAATGGAAAGGGATGACCCGGAAACAATGTCAGGCCTTTTTGTTCCCTCTTTTGTAAGAAGAAATGACATCAAACAAATTGTATTCTTCCAGCAACCAGAACAGCTTGTACTTGAAAATATTGCCCCATTATAATTTTTATGTCATTTTCTAAATGAGAGATATGAGGTTTAGGGAGGCAAAGTGGCCCACTCAGTCCCAAACACTTGGTCCATCTTTGTCCTACGTTTGAGTTCTCTCTACTCTGGTCTACATTCGAGTGATAGCTCCACACTGCTGCCTAGGGAGAGAATCCCAGTTTCTCTGCAGAAAAGACGATGCATGGCCCCAATTCTGCCCCCCTTACTTGGTGCCATGTGGTCAATCAGCTCTTATGCAGTTAAAATTAGTCCATTAGAGACAAAGGGTTAGAACCTGTTCTCACCTCTTTCTTGTGGGAAGACAAGGACAAGCTACTTAACCTCTTGGGTTTATTTTCCTCTTCTGAGGAGTAGAGATAAAAATAATGCCAATCACGTGGTATGATTGACACAAGTGGATAATCACATCCTTGTGGCATGAGGAGATACACTAAAATTTATTTCATGAGACTGTAGAGAAATTATTATGAGTTGTTGAACTAAAGCAGTTAGCCCACATTTTGGTGACCAGTTAGAGCAGTTCTCATCACCATTATCCTCATTATCTAAGGAAAACACCTAATTTCATTCTCAGACATTTGGCATTCTGAGAGAGTAACAAAGATAGGAGGTCTGGTTCCTCCTCTGCCAACTCTCTATGTGATCTTAGGTGAGTCACCAGCCTCTCTGGGACCCTGTCTCTCTGTTTATCCACCTATCTACTCACCTATCTACCTACTCATTCATCTGGATATCCATCAACTCACCCCTCCACCTACCCATCCCATCCAGCCACCCACTCACGTATCTGTCCTTCTATCCACCTACCCATCCACCCACTCATCCATCTCGCTACCCATCATCTCTGCATTTGATTTGCACATCTCCTATCCATAAAGTGGCTCTGAGGTGCCCGACTCTGCTCTATGTGGGATTGTAGCAGCTCCTGTCTCCTGCTCTCTGGCACTGACCTTGCATTAAAGTGCAGCAGCACAAGGCCCCTTCTCCATCGCACCACTAATGTTCTATGCCCAGGGAGGCAGTTAAACATGGCGGTTAAAGCCTGAGCTTTAAAACCCAACAGACCTCAATCTGAATGGCTTCTCTCCTACCAACAGCTGTGTAATCTTGAATAGCTGATGTAACCTCTTTGAAACTTTTTAAATAAAGGCTTTCATTTAGGAATAAATGTTATAATTATTATGAATCATTTAAGTATAGTGCACATATCACAGTAAACTGTCCACCCATCCATGCACACATGCGTCCATCCTTTCAACAAATATATTTGGAGTAGCTATTTATGTGCCAGGCAGTGTTTGGGGCACTGTCAATATAGCATTGAATAAGAAAGATGAAATTTCTGCTCTTTGGAGCTCACCTTGTGCATGTGAGTGATAGTAACATGTTTACTGAATAAGAATTCTGAACGGCTCTAAGTTCTAGAAGCATGATAAAATCAAGATGGTTTGAGAGTAAAGGGGGAGAGTTCTTTTGAGCCCTGGAGGATGACTTCATCGAATAGGAGGCATTTGAACAGAAGAAGGAGTGGTGAGAGGACATCTAGGTGCAGGTGGGGAAGAGTGGCTTCCAAGTAGAGAAGCAGGCTGCAGAGGACCCTGAGATAGAAGCAGAAGACTTCAAAGCACGATAGCCATTGTCCCCAGGTGTCTGTGATGGCACTGCTTTATCTGCTCAGATCACTTTAGTCGGGGGCCTCATTCTGAGCTCACTAGGTAGCTGATGCTTGGGACTTCTCTTTCCACCAGCGCACAACTGCCGTCCACACCACTTTCCCACCCAAACGCAACATCACATGTGGGCCCAAAGAACACCTGGGTCCCAGGAGATGTTAGTCACTTGAATCTAGACAGAGGGTATAGAAAATATCAGTTTTCTTAGAGAAAAAGATGAAATACAAAAGACATCTTAAAAGAGAGGGGAAGCAAATAGGAAAACAAAAAAGTACCAGCAGTAGTGTAGCTCCTGAGACAAATGCAGCCTGGGCCTTCAAGGGGAAGGTGAATTTTCAACCACTGACCTTTCATGTCTTGGGTCCCACCAGGCCTCCTTCGCTTGCACATAGTCCTGTGCTGCCAGCCCCAGGCAGGGTGCCCAGTCCTCACAACAGGCTTCCCAGATGCTATCAAGGGAACGATCCACTGTGGTGCAGCCCACTCAGCCCAGTGCTGCCACATTACATAGAAAGGAGCAATTAAATCCCTTTGGTTTCCTTGGGAGTTTCCATCTGTCTGTCCCACCTACCTTGGCTTTTGAGAAATGCCCATACATGGAAGAGATGTGATAGGCAGACAAGGCCTGTTTTCCAAAGGAAAGTTCCCAGAATACAAAGTGAGCCTACAAGATGGATTTGCATTCTCCACAGGCCTGCCTGGCCCAATAGGAAGGAAAGCCACAGTGCCACCAGGAACACAGAGATGGCTTAAAGACAGGGACACACACATCCCATTAGCCAGAGCTTGTTGGCCATGTTCTTGCAAACCTAGATGGGGTTTTCTTAACTAAGGGCTCTGTACTTAGACCTCAAATGTGATAAAAATCAAACTCAGATACCATATGTATTTATGTGCCCTGTTGGCATTAAAAACCATGACATGTACATTTTTTAGATTGTAAAGAACCTCATACATCAGCTCAAGAACACACCTGTGGGGTATTCTAAACCCACAGGTTTCGGGACCTGGTAACCCTGGCACCCTCTTTATCTAGCAGGTTCATTTGGAATCAGACATGCCTGAACTTGAGTCAGAGCTCTCTTCTCAATAAGCAGGCGGTAAGCCTTAGTTGCTTTGTGAGCACAGGTGGGGAACACAGTTACTACTCCACAGGGTTCTTCCTAGGGTGGTGATATTCAGTGCTGAGCTGAGCAGCCACCCTGTAGTAGACAGGTGATCAATAACTACTACAGTTATGAGGTCCTGTACCATGCCCAGTGAAAGCCAGAGCTCACCTTCTATAAAAGTTTTCTCTTGTAAGGTTTATTAGGTTTGCTTACTTACCTCGTGGCCTGAAGAAGGTCCAGCTAGGGCTCAGGATCCAGAATAAGTAAGGCTCCTGAGACCACCAGGAGCCTCGCCAGTCAAATCCACTTTTCATGGGACTTGTTTCATGTGGAATTAGCCCAGGCAGCACTTCTCTGTTCAAATCCAGAAACATTCTTTAGGTTTCCATCTTCTTTTCCAACCTCATCACATATTCTGGAATGGAATATTGTAAAGGCCAGGCTAGGGAAGGTGCCCATGGATCCCTATCTTGTTCTTTCTTCCAGGTTGCCAACCAAAGCCCAGCCTCTGTGTCCTGGAGGACAGAGCTAGAAGTCTGTAGTTTGCCTTTAATCCACACTGTCCCAGAGAAGGGAGCAGCACCCAGAATCTTCAGGAGCAGAAACCAAGAAATGTCCCTTGGGAGATCCTAGCTTGAGCTGAAGTTCATGAGTGGATGCATGTTGGAAATCCCAGGGCCTCTGTCATTAACTCCTGTGTGACTTCCACTAAGTCCTTTGCCTCCTCTGAAATGGGATTTATCCACTTGAAAAGTCAATTTAATTCCTCTGTAGGAAAAATTACCAGTGCTGAAATTCAATGATGCTCTGGTGTCCACTTTGCACCTAAGAGCATAGGGCTTCTTCTGGAGCCATCCCAGTATGAGTAGAAGCTATTGTTTGCATGATGCTGTTGAGAGTTTATAGGTTGACATTTCATTTGATGAACCACTCTAGGATGCTAGTACTGTGATAACGCAAAACATCAACCCTGTGGAACCCTCCTGACTCGGCTCCTCTTTTCTGTTCAAACTCCTCTTGGGCCTTCCTTTAGAAAGCTCCAGCTTCAAACATTCCATATCAAACCCACCTGGATCTTTCTTCTTGCTGTGTTCTGCCTGGAAAGTATTTCCTCCTAATTCATAAATATCTGGCCTTTCCTATCCTCTGTGGTCAGCTAGAATGATGTATCTCAAAGGAACTGCCTTGGTTTTGAATTTTTCCTAGCATAACAAACGATCTCTTATTTACATATGTTTTTCAGGTGCATTTATCCATGTTCTCCCTCTAGATTCCAAGCTCCATGAACACAAGGACCTTTTGCAGCACCGGGCACATCAGAGGCTTGCAACAGTCTTGTCACAGTTTGAACAAATCTGTGAATGAATCTTTGCTTTGCAGGCAAGGAAGTAGAGGCTTGGCAGGTGGGGAATTTTAGCCTCAGTCAGCAATCCAGAAGGGGGGCAGAGCTGCAGGCCAGGGGCCAGGTACAGGCTCACCTGACCTCCAGCTGGAGCTGTAACCACTGGGTCACGTAGCCACTCATTGTGGAACAGGTGATGCTTGCTGGCATGACATTCTGAAACAGCAGGTGCTCCCAGCTGGAGCCATGGTCTAAGTGCCAAAATCTGAATGTCTGACTATTTCAAGTCAGCTCAAGAAAAGGCAGCCTTAAAAGTACTACCCAGGCCTGCTATTCTCCAGCCATCACTGCCATCCTCACCTATTAAAATAATGGTATGAAAAACAAACAACCTTTCTGTACGATTCTATACGACGAATGCACTGTTTGTTTCCCTTACCGTTGCCATGGCAGTGATGTGCTCTCCAGATAACTTCTGGTTTCTATGTGATGGTGATGAGAGGAAATGGGATCAAATTGCTGGGGGGAGGGGGGAAGTTGCTAAACAAAGGCTTTTTCCTCTTCAGATGCCCCTGCCCCAGTGCCTCGCGGCAGACTCACCCTGAACTCTTACATACAGATGAAGGTTGCCTCTTCGCCTGGAGCCTCCCATGGCTCCCAGTGCCCGCACTTGGGAGGAAGGTCACAGGTCTCAGCCTGGTTGCATGCATCCTTTGGCCTCCTCTCCTGCCCTTTGTTCCCTGCCACTCTGGCCTGCCCAGAAGCTGTTCCGGTCTCCAGCCTCTTCCCTGGGTGTTTCACACCACCTTACACCTGCTCCGCTCTGTTGACACCTGGGCCACCTTTATTCTCCTTCCTGTTTCTCTGCCAGCCTGATGGCTAGTCACTTTTTCAAGTTGTGGGTCCAGGGTGACCTTGAGATCTGATCTTCTTCGCTCTCACCCATGCTCTCATTCATGCAAAAGTCTTCTTCCCCTCCCCCACTCCCAGGGCTCCTCAAACATACTGGCATAACAGCCCACGCAGCCCCAGAGCTCCTCAAGGCAGAAACAGCTTTGTTCAGTGTCTCACAACAGGCAGGGAACATCATACAGGTGTCCCTGGGCCTCTGAGGGCCATAGGTCTGAGGCCCCCTTCGGATACCAAAATCCTTGGGAGCTCAAACCTCATATACAGCGGCACAGTGCTTCCCTTATAACCTAGGCACATCATCCCATACACTTCAAATCATCTCTGGATTATTATATTTCCTAAAGCGATATTAACATTAAACTTGAAATATGAGGAAAAAGTCTGTCCATGTTTTTACAGGTACAATTTTCTCAAATATTTTATTTGCATTAGTGCATATGCATATTGATTATTCAGAACAGTGGATTTCGCTGTGGCATATACATGCATGCACACGCCGTACTTTGAGCATACTCGCTGCCTTCATCCCCACCCCCTGCCCCACATCTCTTTCCTCTAATAATCTCCCTTCTACTTTCTTGTTATCTTCTCACCCCGGGTTCCTCATATGAAGGAAAACATATAATACTAAGTTTTATAAATCTGCCTTATTTTCTTTAATGTGATGATCCCCAGTTCTTTTTGGCTACATTGAATAATACTCAATTGCACCTATGTATCCCACTTTCTTCATCCATTCTTCCCTGATAGATTGAAATGCTAATCTTGGCTATTGTGGATTGTGTCATAATAAACATGGGTACACAGCCATCTCTGTAGTATGTTGGCTCTAATTCCACCAAGTATATACTAAGGAGTGACATAACTTGGTCCTACATTGGTTCTAGTCATAGTGATTTTGAGGGACCTCCGTATTGATGTCCATAGTGTCTGTATTCATTGATATTCCCACCAGCAATGCATAACAGATTCCTTTCCCCCTCCATCTCCGCCAGCGTTTATTATTTTGTCTATTCAAATACTTTCAATACACAGTTAGTTGAATATTGATTGACACATGGAGTTCACCAATACAGAGGACTATAGATACTCAAAACAAACTTGTAACCAATTAGAAAAAAAATACACACATATATATCAGATCCTCTGAGAAGCTGCCTAAGGGCATGATGCCTGGATGTATTTCATTCTTTGGAAATAAATGCAGGGGATTTAAATCAATGCCTTGGACATTGATTCTCAGCCTTACTGTTAGAATTCCCAATGCCCAGCTCAGTCCAGAGCTAAATAAATCAGACTCTCTAGGAATGGCCAGGCACAGTTCTGACTCCGAGTTTCCCAGGTGGTTCTGAAGGGCAGCCAAGGCTTAGTACCCCTGTCTCAAGGGTCCTGCTCAGAGCATCTCCTATGGTCCACATGAACGTGTAGAGTAACTATAGGGTCCCACACCTGGAGGGCTAAGACCATTCCAGAATGCTAGGACCCAAACCTGAGACTCAGCTCAGACTCTCACACTGGGCTGGAGATGAAACAGCAGCATCTTATGTTGATTGGGTACATTTTGTGGCCAGCACATGTCTGGGTGCTCTCTGTGAATGATGTCATGACTCTGTGAAGTTGTAACGATTACACTGGAACTCAGAGAATGGTGAGGTGGTCCAAGGTCATGGATCTAGGCAATGGTAGAGACAGGATTTGAATCAGGTTCACCCCATGTCCCAACCCATATCCTTGAGCATTTCTCCAGTGCAGGCGGCATGAGGTGGCAGGGAAGAGTGGGAGATGTACGAAGCATGGATCCTAAAGACCACCTGCTAAGGGCTTGGAGTCCCAGCTGCCATTCTCTGTCTCTCTTAGGGGCCTATACTTCTTCTCTGCCCCCTCCTTCCCTTCTCTACTCTTTCTCCCTTTCCCTCTCTCTCTCCCAAACTTTCTGAGCCATGGATAAATGTCAGAAGCCTTAATGTCCGTGTGTGTGTGTGTGTGTGTGTGTGTGTGTGTGTGTGTTGGGGTGTGTTGGGGGTGGGATACCAAAGTCCCAGCAGAGACTTTGGAATTTGGAAGCAAGAGACCCCAAGACTCCTTTATCATGGTTGTACTCCAATTCTGGAGGGTTCCTGGTCATTAGGTTTCAAGCTGTAACCCTTCCTACCCTTCTCTCCTGCTGCGTTTCTCCCCGGCTCCCCTCAGCTGCTGAGTACAGGGTATTTTGACTTATTTGTACTGCTCATGTCCATCTCTTCCGGCTAGGATGTCATGTGCAGGATGGAGATCGTGGTTGGCTCTGTGTGGTGCCTCATGAGCTTAGCACCTTAAGTAGCACTTGTCCACTGTTAGCACTCACAGGATGTTTCTTGAACTGGTAAAAGAAATTGTCTTTCCTTATTTTCTGAACTTATTGATTTAGATTAGTTAATTTAATTTATGATTTTGTTTGCGTCAAAAATAAAATGCATTCCAGACCTCGAATAAGGAAGGCAACGAAGTCCAGTAAGGCTTCCTACATACAGTAGGGGCTTTGATTGTAATGGATTCATTCATATATGTTACTTTAGTCTGGAAAGGAACTCATACTGATTACCTGCACTGTGGAAAAAGTGGGAGGGCTTCATTAGAGGGGTAGGAATATTCAGAGACCAAAGGCAGTAGGAAAAGCAGGCCAGAAGCAGCACCCAAGAAGTTCTCAGGCAGTTTTCATGGGGAGCAAGAACCCTTTTCAGTCCTCTAAAGGATCTGTGTTCACTATGAATCACAACTAGGTTAGGATGCTCCCCAGGGGCAGAGAAGGGTGGACATCTGATGGACAGTCCACTGGGCTTGCATTCACTAGGTGGCTTTCAAGATAAAACTAAGGGGCTGATACAACAACAAGGTGGGTGACCATGGTCAGGAGAAACCAGTGGACCCATGGCATTTGACCAGTAGACACACTAATTTCACTTCATTCTCCCTTACACAGGGAACTATGTAGCTGTGACTGAGCCGATAGGACCCAATGTATTGGACTCTCCTGGTTCCTTACTCTCAGCCATCAGAGGCATCTGATTGGTCAGGTGAAGAACTAGCTACAGGTTGCATAGAAAGCATGAGGATTGTGGCAACTCCCTGGCCTCCAAGGATACGATCACTCCATCCTAGAAGCAGATCCATCTTTTCCAGGTTGCATATTAGCCACCAGGCCATCCATGCATTCAGAACAAGGATGTGAGAAAAGTAGTGGGCTTGTCAGGAAGGACCAACCCCTGTCGTCCACGCAGGTTCGGTTATGCTGCTGTAGCCAACTTCAAAGCACCAGCAGCTCGATGAGGCAGGGATTTACCTTTCACTCACAGTGTCCTTTGGGCTTCAGCTGCTGTCCTGGACACCTGTCTCCCGGCAGTGGCTTACTGATGGAGGCCACTTCCGTCTTGTTGCTTTGCTATCCCTACCTATGGCCACTGGTCTCTTTCTTCCAAGCAAAAGTGCTGTCCTCCACTCAGCCTGTGGGTCACTCCCTGTGGCACGGCCTCACATGAGCCACCAGGGAGACTGGGCAATGCACTTGGCACTTGGAATTGCTGTTGAGTTCTGCTATCTCCTCCACACCTACAATGACAGATTCGCTCCCCAGCAATTAAGGCCAGGACAGTGGAACATCAGTCTTACAGCAGGCTACACTGAAAAGCCAGCGGAAGGCCTCTGGGTAAAGGCTGATGAGGAGAACCCAGCAATTCTGTGTTTTGTATTCTGTACCTATCCAAGATCTAGCAGCATCAAAACCATCTGTCAAGGGGACAGCAGCACAGGATACTGGAGACAGGAAGCCAGAAAAGGTTAAACGTCTAGTTCCATCCCAGGCACAACTCATATCCTTCATCTCATCCTCAACACCCTACTCAGAGCTCCGCTCAGTTTCTAAATGGAAAGGCAGACTTGGAGAACTTGCATGACCTTTCTAGGCTGTGTAGCTTATGACTGGTACAGGGTGGAGGGTACCTGCGTCCAAGGCCAAGGTGTCTTTGCTGTCCTACGAAGCAGATGAGCCATGGCAGGCATTGAGGGACTGATTTGACTGTATGACAATAATAACAATGATGCTGGTGATGATGAGTGTGGCAGTGGTGACAATGGTGGCAATGGTAGCTACTCTTAATTGTAATTAAGAGGTAGTTGAGGGGCATGCATTAGAAACTGAGCATTCTTAATCTACATACTCAAAGGGTGAACTGCTCCAAACTCCAAAGCTTTTCAGTGCTGACAAGATGCCACTGGCAGAAAATTCTACACCTGGCCTCATGTGATAGGTCACCATCAAAACACAGGTGATCGAAAATAGTATATAAATTTACTTTTAGGCTAGGCATGGAAGATATATATCAAACATAAGTGACTGTTGTGTTCAGACTTGAGCCTTTCTCAAGGATATACACAATAGTTTGGAAATATTCCAAAACCTCCCCAAAACTGCTATCCAAAACACTTTTGGTCCTAAGAATTTCAGATAAGGGTTACTCAATGCACACCATATGCAGAAAAGTCTGTGATCTCCTGAACGCTTTCAATTACCTCAGGAGGTACTTTTTATTATACTTCCATCTCACAGAAGAGGAAACTGAGGTGCAGACAAACAAAATAAGCCTACTTTAAGATCTCCTAGTTGGTGAGTAAAGCAGTCACAACATAAACCCCAGATGGCTCTGTTTCAAAGCCCCTGCACCTTGGAAACCAGGGCAGCTCAGTCATCCTGTGGCCTTCCTCTAGTCACCGGCTTTGATGAATTATGTTCCTCTAAACCAACCTTTTCTCATTTGAGCATGCTTCAGATGTCACCATGACTTGTATATATTTTCAAAACAATGCTTAGAAAGGCCAACAGTAGGATAGCTTGCTTCACACAGACTCTAGAAATATGATGTCGTGATGATGTTCCATGTAAACATACACATCCCTGCCTCACTGTCCTTAACAAAAGACAGATGCTAACGCAAATTTTCACTGGCATTTACAGGCTCAGTTTTAATTATTCCAGTTTTATCTGAATTTACTGTAGCCCTCTGATTAACAGGGGAGGAAAATCAATAAGCATACCAAAAAATTTGGATGTGTTATACAGCTAATTCCAATTTTATGTTATAATCATGTTTTAATGTGGGTCCTAATTACCATAATTAAACTGCCTGTGACAGCACTGGCTGGGACAGAAGCTGTTACTATTCTAAGATGACTTGTGGAAGGCTTTTCCCAGATTTTGGGTGCGTTTTGCCATTTGGCTGGTTAGGGATGTTGTGAGGGCGGAAATAGCATGAGTGTGGGTGAAGGTTCCTGGAACTCTGACTCTTCCCAAGAAAGCCTTGGATCTGAAGTTGATGCTAAACCAGGAGCCAGGCCTGTGTCGCTCAGTTGCACATTCCATAAATGTTTATTGTGCACTTACTATGTGCCAGGTTCTGCGATGAGCACTGTGGGAGAATGTGGATAAGTTTTCATTTCACTAGAAGGAGTCAGCCATTAAACAACAAATTACAGAAGTGGGAAATACCAGCCCATGTGGGAATTACTGTTGCTCTGTGTACAGACCTGCCACAGTGGAGAAGTCTGCCTGGGCTTCCCTGTGGAAGCCAATTCTTCCCTGAGATAGGCAATGAAAAGAAACACACAGTAACAAGAACTCATTCTGGGCCTGTCAAATAGTTCAACCGATTAAAGTGCCTGCAAGCAGGCGCAAGGGCCAAGTGTTCAATCCCCAGGCCTGATGTGCTAGCCCCACCTCTGGGGGGAGCTGAGATGGCAATTGAGATGGTGTGGTGGCACATGCCTATAATCCTAGCTCTTGGGAGGCTGTAAACAGGCGGATCACTATGAGTCCAATCTAGTAGTGAGACCCTGAACACCCTGTAGATCTTTCCATAAAATATAACTAACTAAATAAATAAAAAATAAAAAATAAGAACTCATTCCTGCTTAAGAAAAGGCATTTGTTAGGTCCTGGAGCTGAGAGGAGACTGGTGGGGCACACTGTACAAAGAGGGGTGGATGGTGCAGAGGGAGGCTGGGAGCCTATGCAGGGACTATGTGAGATTTTATAAAAGCCTTCCTACCTGCTCCATGCCTGGATGCTTCAGGCTTCCAGTCTTGGAAACTCTCCCCTTTTCTCCCTCTCCCTTTTGTCCTACTTCTCCCCTCACTCTCCCCCTCTCTTCTTCTTTCCTCCCCTGCCTACAGGAGCATTGATTAAACACTATGTACAAACCTTCTAGTCCTTGACTTGGCTTAGTTCATACATTCACTTTTTCAAAAGGCATTTATTTTAGTACCACAAATTCAAGCACAAGATTTACAGGGATCCATCTTGAATTTTGTCTGCTTGCTGAGTTCTGTCCACATTCAGCTTCCACCCAAGTAGCCTTCCTGTATGCTAAATACACAGGATGGTGGCCCTGGAACTCTATGTTGATTCCTTATCCATTGCAGTCCTCCAGGCAGGGGGTCACTGAGAAGCTGGCCTTGAAGAAGGGACTGAGGTGACAGCAGCTGGCTTGGGAGTTGACCCTGGGGCATGGCAGCGGTGGAGTGCAGAAATGAAAGGGTAGAGGGTGGAAGCCAAAGAGAGCAGGTCACCACACACAGAAGGATCTTGAACATCTTGGAGCTCAGGAAGAGTGGAGTAGCATGGTCTTAGGGCTATCACACTCAGGGATGAGGGTTTGGGACATTGGCTACTGATTCCAGTCAGTTCTTGCTTCCAGGGCAGCTGGAGGCCATGAGCCCATTCCCTAGGACTTGTGGGCTTCCAGGCTTACTGACAATGGAGAAAACATTCAACAAAGAAATGCAGATGATAAGAGCTGGGAGCCAGCACAATGAAATGTTAAGGACTGAGGCACATGAGAGAGGGGAGTAGATCACAATCCATTGTACCTATGCAATAGCATTTAAAATACCTACTATGCCCTAGGTGTTTGAATAGCATTCAACGTCATGCATTCACCCCATAGGTATTTATGGGACGCTGTCTACCTTGCACGCAAGGTCTGCGTTTGTGTGCCTCACTCACTGGTCTGTAGTTGTTCATCAAATGTGCAGTGGGCTTCTGGTGTGTGCTGGACACTTGGGGTTTTAGCACTAATCTCAGGCTCTGGGAGGTCCCCACAGAGACTGCAGGCCAGGGTAGACATCTTGACTTCTGAAGATCTGTGGTGCAACCAAAGCTGGAGCAGCCTCTTGAGGGTTGAGCTACTACAGAGCAGGCCAGCCGTGCTGGTCTGGCTTCTAGCTATGACTGGTGGAAGCCACACAGCAGCTAGGAAGATGTCAGTAGGACTCCTTGCTGGATCCTGGAGTAGCTCCAGCATAGGTTAATTCTTTTCAGTATGAGGAAAACAAACAGGAGTTAGGAGATTTACCTTGAAGGATGTCTAATCACCACATGTGGGTGATTCACAGGTTTTTCCATTGTCAAAGAACTGCACTTGAGGCTTATGAGCCATGCAGCTCCTGAGCCTCATCTAGGACTGGGATACAAAGATCCAGGTTCAGACTGGAGATTTGCCTTTAAACTAACACGCAGGTTATTTTGAAACAGATGGCCTCTCAGGCATGCTGAGTGAAACACTGCCTTAGCCGCAAGGATGGGGAGACTATGGGCCAAGCAGACCCAAGTTGCAATAACTTGTAGCACCAGAATCTGAGCCCTCTACCTCCCAAGGCTGAAGTGCCTCTGCTAGAGGAGAGGAGACTTCCAGAGCTCCCAGGGACTTGGGCATTGCAGGCACATGCTGTTATTGACAGGCACTAATGGTGGTAATGAACTAAGGTGACCCAAGCTCACCCTATAATTGCAGGTGAGGCTATAAGAGCAAATAGAACCCTCTTTAATGTAAAGCAACCTTCTCTGCTAAGATGTCTTACTTGAGGATTTAAGAATAGTCATTGGCCAGTCCATCCTTTTAAGTTTGCTTAATTATTCATCTAGCTTTCAGAAAAATATAGTTCAGAGTCCTTACAAAATATTGAGTAAGAGGAACCAAAGCTATATCAAGGAGC
>PVKN010004766.1:0-32624 GCA_004027915.1 Capromys pilorides
TTAAATTTTATTTATTTATTTATTTGTTTGCTTGTTGTGTTTGTTTGTTTCTCTATTTATTCATTTTGTGGCTGGCTCAGCCTGCCCTGGTGGTGGCGCTGGCGCAGCATGTGGTGCCGGGGATCGAACTGCAGTCCCCGCAGTCGCCTGAGCCCTCCTAAGCAGGCGCTTTAGACCACTGAACCATCTCGCCGGCCCCAATTTTTTTTTTGAGGGACTGAGATTTGAACTCACAACCTTGCACTTGCCAGGGAGGCACTTGTGCCACAGAGCTATCTCCCCAGCCCCTGCTTCTCAAACTTTATAACTGCGGGAAGCACCTTGATGAGATACTGACTGGCTCAGTAGTTTTGCGGGCTTGCATTTCTATGAAGGCCCCGGATAAGATGCCCATGCCGCTGGCATGGAGGAAGAGCAGGGGAACGAGAGCCTGGTCTCACTCTGGAGAGGAGGAAGCAGGTTCTCAGAAGGTAAGCCGTGATGCAAGGTGACCGAGCCAGTCAGAGGCGGGCACCAGGAGGTACTCTGAGTCATGTCTCCACCGGGCACCTGTGTTTCACCGCTAGTGAGGTTGGCAGGTAGAGTGTGAAAATTAGAAAAGCAATCACTCATTTCACTCGAACACCTTGCTTGTCCAGCTGCCTTCCCCCCCGTGGTTCCTCTCTCTTCCCGTGAGCGCACCTGGGTCTCTCTGCTGATTTTCAGTCTTTTCCTAAGCTTCCCAGCCACAGCAGCAGACAGGCCAGGTTAGGGCACCACTACAGCCTCCCGGTGGGGGCAGCTGGAGGGCTGCAGGCAGGGCAGAGCCGGGCGGAGGCGAGGTCCCGCAGGCGGCCATCTGTGGCTGCCAGAATGGCTCATTAGACTGGCGGAGGGAGACAGAAGAGAGAGAGCCTTCCGCACGGCCGCTCGGGGCCTTCCCGGGAACTTGCTGGGGTACAACTGCCCTATATCTGTCGGTGCTCCGGAGAGCAGCCATCAGAGAAGGGTGTGAAAGCGACGCCCTCCCCTAGGTTGCGTGCTCAGTGACTCAGACATATCTAAGCCAGTGCCTTGCGGGCAGAAGCCAGGCCCACTGCGTCTGTGGTATCCGAGACCCCACTTCCGGGCCCTAAGGAATTTTCCAGTTTTGATTCAGGCACAGCCTTTTGCACGTCCTTCCCCACCGCAAGTGCTCCCTCCTGATTGCTGTTTTTCTTTTGGCAGGTGACGCCAGGGAGCACCCCCTGTTCTGTGTTGAATATTCCCCTTACTGCTCCGTCTTTGCGTTCTCCCCCGCCCTGCAGCCTCACACCAATTATTGCTGCCTCCTGCTGCCACTAGTGCCACCTGCCTCCCCAGCGGCCCAGGGCTCTTCCCCGAACCTGCCCCCAGTTGTCTTTCCATCCACGATGGGCCCACCCTCAACCTCCCCAGGCCCGCTGCCCGAGTCCTCCGCGTCTCTCTGTTACTTCCCTATCTCCTGCCCAACTCCAGCAGAGACCCCTGTGCTGTGCCTGCCTGGCCCCAGAAGACCCAGTAAAATCTACCTCATGTGGTAGGTCGAGGTACAGCACAGAGGAGTCGGGGAGAGGGGGCTGGTAAAATTCCAGAAGGCAGGTGGACGGGAGCAGGCGCAAGGCGATGCCCGGAACCATCCCAGGAGTGCACGGGGAGCAAGAGGATGGGACCACAGCGCTGCTTCCCTCGGCCTCAGCCTCTTCCAGTGCTACCGGAGTGAACGCCTAATAAAAGCCCATCACCTCCAGAGGCTCCTTTGATTTCTTAATCCCTATGTCTGGCACTCTATGGAAGTCACCCCCTGAAACCCTGTGTGAAAGAGCACACGCCGAGGCCACCCTGAGGGGGCGGCACCTAGCGGATCGATCTGAAAGCGCACAGTGGGGCTGAAACCAGAGAACCACACCAAGGAGGGACAAACTCGAGGCTCAGTTGGCGCTCACATTCCCTTCCCTGACTGCTTATTAGACTTTGCATTTCCTAAAATCAAAAACCTCACCTCCTGAGCTCCAAAATAAAACATATTTATGGTACATAATTAGGCTTTAATTGAGATCTCCTCTGGGTATGTGAGACGACACACATTCGCAGTGTACTCAAATAGGCCAGTAGACACGACCTGCTATTTGTGACTGTACAGAAAACTGCCGACCTGCTATTTGTGACTGTACAGAAAACTGCCTAGGACGCCACAACGACGCTGGCTGCGATGCTTCCCCAAAATCCAAAGGGAGCAGCTAGTTTTCCCACGGCAGCGTCTCTTAGAAGGAGTCGTGGCACCTCCCCGGCCTCCGCAATCCTGACCAAGTTAGTGTAGGGGAGGAGAAAGTCTCAGGAATTACATCTTCCTCTCTTTCAAGTTTTGTCTCTCAGGAGCTGCGCTGTGTGTGGCAAGGGAGGTGACGACAATGAGCCGCGTAGAAGACAGGTGGATGGACAGCCGAATAGACTTTTGGTTCTCAGGCGTCAGAGTCTCCTAGAAATATGAGCCCCGTACATGTTGTTCCTTTCTTGGTCAGACTCAGGACTATGACGAGGGATGGGTTCCCAGCACTACCAGGAGAGCTGAGGCAGAGAGCTTCTGCTGATGTAACTGTTCAGCGTCTGGAACCCAAGGTATTCTGCTCAGACAGCATGGCCCATAGGCCATCCATGCGAAGCATAGCCCCCCAAATTCATCGGCAAACAGGACATTGGATTGCTCGGCAATGAGCAGCACATGTATCCTTCTCGCTTCCATAAGGCAAAAAAGCCTGTTGTCCTACCTGAAGAGGATCTTCTATTTCATCTCCTACTGCAAATGTGGGTTGGGGCTCCTGCAGATTCATATAGGTGCCATGTGGCGGCAAGGTCCCATCTCAGAAAGGCCCCGAAGGTCTACACTCGGCTCATAGCCCACGTGGGTAATGTGACTGGCAACTTGGCATAGGCAGTGAGTGTTCGAGACTCTTAAATTCACGCCTGCACATTCCGTACCATGTAAAATCATCTGCCTTGCCGCTGTGACTGTGGGTAGCGCAGAAAGACCATTTGCAGGAGCTGGCTTTCCCTAGAACCTGGAGGGGCTCACAGCAAGAAACCAGCCATGCAGCCAAACCAGGCCGTCACCTGTAAGGCCAGCACCAAAACATCTCACTCAGCTTTGAGAACTCTTAAATGATTGCCTAGCAGGGGCACACAAGGGTTTGTTGAACAAATTATTATGAAAAGAGTTGCTATTTGCCTTTTGGATTTTATAAAAGAAGGCCAGAGGGCAAACCAACAGGCATGGAAGCTGCTGAACAAGTTATTCTGAACCACGAAGCCTAAATAGCTATATATATCTGGGCAAAGTCATGTCGCTCATGGGAGGGGAGCGACCTCAGATTTCCCATTGTTAGGAGTATTGGTGTTATTACTCTCTATGGTAGAAGCAGCTGATTGATCAGCCGCGGAGCATGAATTAGGCAATATATATATGTAATTGCTAAAGTTACAGAAACTTAGAAGTGATACCTCGATTGCTGAGCTTGAAGCTCCAACTTTCCACTGCTGGAATAGAAAAGTGGAGGGAGAGTGGATATGCTCTGTGTGTGTGTGTCTTAGTTACTTTTTACTCATTGTTGGGACAAATACCTGACACTCAAAATGAAGGAAGAAAAGGTTTATTTAGCTCACAGTTTCTGGAGGTTTCAGTCCATATTTGGCTGGCCCAAGGCTGAGTGGAACAGGGCAGAGAGCATCCAGTTCATGGCAGCGGAACAGTAACGATCTCGACAGCGGTAACCAACCAACCAGGGTTCCAGAGAGCAACAGCATGAGTCTGTCTCTCTGTCTCTCTTTATATTACATTCAGGCTCTCTGCCTCAGCCTATCCACCTTAGGCCACACCCGTAATCCCAGAAGGACTCAGACCCATAATGCCATCCATACTAAAACACATAATCTCAATGGATCATGAGTCAAGTCTCAAACTCTAGAAGTCCCCGCCCTATGATTGCATGAGGCTTTGGGGGGGGCACAACTAGACACAAACCATAACAGTGTGTGTCACTGTCTTCAGCTGTCGAACCAGAAAATCCCACGAGAAAGTGAGTCAAGTGCCCGCCACAAGGGACGCGCAAGGGTCCTGCTTTCCCCTCATGCCACGGCACCCCCAGTAGACATAAAACACTGCTAAAACATTGGTCATGATTTGTGTGCTTTGTTGCACTTTGTGTAAAATATTGTGGCCATGGCTCCAAAGAAAGCAATACCAGCAGTAAAACTAAAAGGAAATGAAAAACAGAATAGAGTTAAAGAAAGAACTCATTGCAAAATGTATTAAGGTCATGGCAAATAAATTTATAAATGTAATTTTGGAGCCTCAGAACCCGTTATTTGGTTTCCCATTATTTCCTGTGGGGAAAATATGTTCAATCCTTGAACTTTTTGGTGTTTGGACGTGAATGTGGAGTGCGTTGCATTCAATACTCGAGGTATTGCCGAGCTCTTGTCTTACAGTTGCAGGCACCAGGGCTCGAATTGCCAAAGGTCAGGAGACCCTGGCTTCACTGCACTGCCAGGCCTGGTAAAACAATCTCTTAAGTGTTCAGCTTTATTACTTTAGTCCACTGAGTACTTGGTTAGAGGAGACACGGTAACAGTTCTGCAAATCATTTAAGAGATCTGCCGCTTTGAAGAAAGCAGCTTTTTGAGCAACAGCAACAGAAATGACCTTTTTTCGTAAGCAATCTTAGATAGTTTTCTTAACACAAAGTGTATTCTGGTTTTGAAGTTTCCCATGGGGTGGGGCCGGGCTCTTCTTTGCGAGCTGCACCTGCTGATCACACCAGCAACACGCGGCACGACCGTGCGGGGCACAGCACAGAACACCTGACTAGTGTCCCCAAGGAGGAGCTAATATTCTACTCAGGGTTCACTGAGCACTGCGTGATTTTAATGCTAAATGAGAGCTCTGGAAAAGGCAGAGTCTAAGCAGCTTTTGGGGGACACAAAACTATTTCTCGAAAGACCAGCTGGCTGGTGCTGCCTGGGAAGACAAGAGAGCTTCAGGGAGTGGGGATCTCACCCCAGAAGGCGGGTGGGTGGGGCTGCAGGCAGCATGAAGCTCTCAGCTGGGCATGCATTTGGGATGCGATGTGGGGAGTGGGAGCATTCATCGAGGAAAGGGGGTGAAAGCCTGTCTCAACTTACAGCCTGACTTGAGCCCCCAACCTGCCCCTTCTCCAGTTTGTGCCCCAGTAAGAACTCTGGAGCTTCCTCCTAGGAGAAGCAGCAGCTGAGTTCTAAAAGCTAGGGAGGAGCGAGGCCTCAGGTGATGGAGGGGTGCAAGCCGCCTTCAAGGAATGGAATTGTGGGCACTGAGAAAATGCTTCTCTCACAGCTTCCGAACACATCCTTGCTTACAGCACCCGACCCCGTATCTCTCTGCCTCCTCCTATCTCCCGTTTTAGGGAATAGTCTGTAGTCACCACTCTCCACCTTCCAAAGAACAGATTCTCATTTTCCAGAAGACTTTCTTGCCCTCCTCTCTTTTCTAGACTCACCCCTAATTGCCTTGGGCTCCAGAAAGCTCATCCGACACCCCCTGGCAGCGCCCTCTCCCCACTAGCTCCCTGGGGAAGCATCATTTCCTGTCCTAAGGCCCAGAACCTCCTCTGACCCTTCTAGGGCCTGTCACTGCTTTAACACAGGCGCCGCAGGCTTCCGGTGAGAGCTCCTGTCTCTTCCTTGAATCTAGAGGGAAACTTTCCTGCTTCTACAACCTTTACACTGAAACAGAAATCCGGCCACACAGGCAGGCTTCCCTCCCTGCTCACGACATCTGTTCACGAAATTCTTAAACTGTCTAAAGGGCGTGAGCCAGGCAAATTCTCCTGGGGGAATCAGTGCCAATATTCATGACTTATCTGCCCCAGAGACCCAAGAACTTGCATGGAAATTTCCCCCACATTCGCAGGCACAGGGGCTTCATGCACGTGAAGAAGAAACTTGACATTTACAGTACCAGCTAGCAACCCTGTTCCAAAGAGGAACTTTCAAAGAGCAGCTCATGGGGACGCAACCCCTGGTAGCACTGTAGCTACGGTCCTCTGTCCTGGTACAGCAGTGAGTAGGAAAAAACTACTGGGTCCCAGATTCTCAGGACCATCCTATAGTGCTGCCACGTTTGTTGCTAATAAGCAACCCGATGACATAAATACGGAGGCCCAAGATATGCTGTGATTTGAGCCTGGCCCACCTCTTTCGGGCGCAAGGCCATTGGGTGTCCCAAAAGCCTTCTTGACACACTGTGCTGCCATCTGACATTCCTGAATGGGAAGCCAGAAACTTCTCAGCAAGGGAAGGGCCTTTGAAGCCTGGGCATTGCTGGTGTCCTGGGTGCCCATTCATGGTCAGTGATAATAGCCTTGGGAGTTGACCGTCATGATTTCCATGGAACAAGTGGGGAACTGAGTCCTGGGGAGGGAGGGAATTAAAACAATTTCTCCAAACTGAGGAGTGGGGTCAGGATTCAAATCCAGCTCTTCCCTGACCGCCTGGGTCCATACCCTCCACTACCCCACATTCTCGTTCTACATTGCTGAGTTCTCTGGTCATTGTTCACGTGGAAGATGTGTTCCTGCAACAAGTCAATTATTGAAAAGAGTTTGTACCTTTCTATGGCAGAAGCACCAAAGATCCTGCCAAGGAAGGGGAGACCAAACTCAGGGAGACTAACGGTCAGCCCAGAACGGCACAGTCCGAGAGCACCTGAGGACAGAGGCAGACAGAAGCAGCAGCCCTCAGCAAAGGCAGCGACTCTCTGGGGACCAGGTAAGGACTGTGGATGTCCCCATTCCTCGGGGAAGAGGACTGGTTCATGCTGTTACTTGGTGACTTAGTTCTGCATTTTAGATGTTGGCGCTTCTATGAACTGGAGGATTACCTTTAAATGAAGCACTTCAAGGATTTGCAAAAGCAGCCGGCTTCATCTCACCTTGCTTTCTCCAAGAGAGAGGATAGTGGGAAAAGGGACTTGGGCGTCGGGCCTCGTTTTTCTCTTTCACTACCCTAGGAGCATGACTGCTCTCAGAGGTACAGGCTGAGGGAAGAGCAAAGCAGCCGGCAGCTCCGGGAAGGCCCTCCCTGGCCACGGTTCCCACTCACCCTCTGGAAGGGTACGGCTGCTGTCAGGTGGCAGAAGGGGCACTGGCCAGGCCCAGCCTCCCAACATTTCCCCTCTGGTCTAGAGCAATCATACTGGCAAGATTTTAATGTGTAAGAAATAACACCAAAAAGAATAAATGCTTCATTCCAAAGCACTGGCTCAGTGGAAGCCTCCTCTTCCCAAGTTTCAGTCCTGAGCAAGAATACAAAGGCCTGTGCCACCCGCTTTACTTGTTCTGTCTCCTTTCCTGTGGTGGCAGAAAGGGAAGGAGGTCAGGACAGAAGGACTCAAGGAGAGACACACACATCACAGCTGACATTGTCCTTAGAGAGGCCACCAAGCATTGCACTCTATTGTTACTAAATGAAGACTGCAAGTCATGTTAAATTGAATTTATTGTATTCTAGTAATAGGCTGGTGAAGTGGCCAATCTGACAAAAAAAAAACAAAAAACAAAAACTAAATATACATGGTAGACCAGCAGTACAGGTTTGTTCTATTAAAGGGCAGAATTAAAATCTAAGAGTAAATAAGCACGTAGAATAAAAATAAGTAAGGGCTGGTGATACAGTTCAATGGACTAAGTGCTTGCTTAGGTAAGCGCAAGGGCCAGGGTTCAATCCCTGGCACCACATGCCATGCTGGCCCTGCCCCTGGGCGCAGTGAGCAGGTGATGAAGTCCGGGCATGGTGGTGCATGCTGGTAATCTCAGCACTAGGGAGGCAGAAATCAGGAGGATCACTGTGAGTTAAGCTGCATAGCGAGATCCTGCACACACACAAAAAAAATTTTTAAAAATAAGTTAATTGAAGATAGCAGCCTTTCTGTGTCAACATGATGCATATGGCCAACACACACAAAAGAACGAGAGAACTTAGATGTCCCAGATCAGGATTTAGGTGTGAACCTACAGCAAGGAGACCTCCCCTTGGACGCCTTCCCCGGAAAGGGGCAGAACTCAGTTCTAAAGTTGCAGCCCCTCTCCTTTCTGGAAGTGGGGTCCTGGATGGTCACATGGTCATGCTGAATTACAGTTTCCTGCCTAAAATAAGGCTAATGAAATCTGCCCCACTGCATTGCTACAACAACAGAACGAAGAGACCTGTAGACCAGTCCTGGCACCTAGCAGGTCCCACAAGGAAGGCACTGAATTTCTGTCACTTTCTGTCTTGCCACCGCCCAAGGGGCTCTCTGTGAACGCTCAGATATTATTCAAAAGGTCAAGTCCTCTATGCACAAAATGTTCCCGGGCCAATGGGCACATCACCTCCTCCATTGGCACCATGATTGTGTAGTTGCCGCCTTCTATTACGCAGGGATCCTTGTCTTTCCCCAACTACCATCTTCCTTTGGTGCCTCTTCTCACGTTCTACCATGGCTTACATAAGCTGGAGTAAGAACCACATCCTTGAATAGTGTCAGTGAGCAACATGGAGAAAATGGGACCAAAACGTAGCTGGAAGTTCCTGCAAATCAAATCTAAAATACATGAGTTACCTAATAAAAAAACAGGAAAGGAATATAGCATACTGCTTCACAAGAGAAATATTGATGGCTAACCACCGTCTTTTAAAGTTCAGCCTCAGTAGCCAATAAATATAAACTCATAAAACTCAATAAATATAAACTCAACAAATATGTGAGTTAAATTTAGCTTATCAAATTGGCTAATGCTTACAAATAATATTTAGTAGCAATAATAAAATAGCAACCCACACTTCCTAGCATTGCTGTCAGGTGTTATTGACTGCTGGTGACGTGTTATAAGAGAACTTCTCACAGCCTACCTGGAGCGTAACTTGGTGCAAACTATCTGCGAAGGAATTTGGCAACACGTGTCAAAATTCTCTGGAAAGCCTATGACTTTTGACGTGGCAATTCCACTTCCATGGATCTGTGCTGAGAAGAGAACTAAAAAGTATGCAAGCAAGGCCCTTTATCCATGTGACCTGCAGGCTGACATAACCACAAAACAACCTCCAGCAACAGAGGAAGAGTTACGCAAATTACGATATATTCATGCCATGTGCCTTATGCTATACTGTAATGTTCTCGAGAGCTGTGAACAGCGTGAGCGGATACTCACAGGAAGATGATTGGGGGACGGAAGTGGGGCATGCAGTGGCACGTACAGAAGTGGCACAATTTTTGTTTGTGAAAAGTATAGTAACATCTTGGCTTGGGAATGCTTCTGTTCACCAAGGCCACCTCTGGTGACGAACACAACTGCGGCCGTAGCCACCACCAGCACAAATGTGGCTGGTGTTTCACAAACTGTGAAACAAATTAAGTTCATGAACCAAGAGGAACCACCCTAGCTATGGCTAAGGGAGGTCTGCACTATAAGTTCAAACAGTTTCAAGGAGCAGGTGGATATAAAAGAAGGGAAACATGATAAGGGTTCTGGGGCCTGTGAGACACCACCACGAGGCGCTTAACTGACTATCAAAATGCTGAGCTGCCGCAGGATGAAAATGGCCCAAAGTCTGTGAGTCTGCACCTCCCCTCCCAGAAGTCCAGGACATAAACAATGGTCATTTGCGCCTCTGCCTGTGATTAGGCTTACGTTATTTCATCCTCTGCTGAAGCTTCCACATTTTCCCCAAAGACCACAAGCCGCCCTTAGAGCTGGAAGAGAACAATAAAAAAGTACACAGCTGCTGGAGTGCAGGCACACCGCCGGTCAAGCACACGAGGAAATCCAGACCAAAGGCATCGTTTCAGAGTGGCAGACACTCGTGCTTGGTTCCTTCTGTGCGCCTGGACCCCCTGGAGATGGCGGCCACCTCCACCAGCAGCTGAGGCGTAGACAGGGCCTCGGGGAAGCGTCAGCATCTGAAGGGCTCAGCTATGAACAGCACGTCCCTGGCATAGCGATTGCAGTGTTTATTCCCCGCCCCAGAGCTGCTGAAATCTGCTCCCTCTTTGATAGACACAAAAAATGGGGTTAAAACAGCATAAATATAGAATGGTCTATCACCTTTAGGGAGAGCACACACCGACATACACACGCACACGCACATACACAAACACACACACAATACAGGCTCTCTCTCACACACACACACACACACACACACACACACACACACACGCACGCACCGAAGAAGCTCTGATTGAATTTTTTTAAAGAGGAAGGCATTGAGGAGACTGCAGACTCAAGCCCTGGTGGACTTCAGGGAGCCATGGCGGCATCACTGTTGCACTGTAGCCCATGGCACCCTGGGACAGCGCAGAGGGAAGCTTCCATGAAATGAGCTTGTACTTCCTGTCACGTTCCCAGTTTCTCCTTTTCAGAAGCCACCTAGCGAATTCTCTTGCCCTTTGGGTTTCTCCCCCTTCCCTGGACAGAGGCCTGGGCTTGGTTGGTCAGAGGCATGGGGCCAAGGGGAGCTCATCTCCTCTAACTGAGGACCTGCCGGGAATCGCCAGAGGCACCAGGCTCCAGCAGTCAGCTGGCTTCTGAAGCCCTTCTTCAAATTCAAAATGAAAAGTGACCAACCAGAGCCTACACTTTGACTCTTAAATTTATGTCACTCTTTTCTCCAACAAATTCAGCTGGCTACTGAGAAGCTTCAGGGACTTCAAGTGTGGGCCAGCCCAGGAGAGTGGGCGAGTCAGCGCCATTTCTGCTCAGAGGGAGCCAGAGTGAAAATGTCCTTATGTCTCGAATCCATCTCTTCCTGAAGTTTATCAAACCCTGGGGGAGCCTGGGAGGAGAATTTAACTGACTTCTGGAAGAAGAGCTGTTGAGAAAAGAGACGCTCACGGAATCACTGCATCCCATGCAGCTAACAAGGAAAGAAGCTTGGAGTATTAGGACATTAGCGACTAGACCCAGGGCTTCCCTATGAAGGGCTTCAACTAAAGCATGTCAGTCCTGACTTGGCCTTGCTGAGCTGGCCGCGGAGCGTTTGCGTTTCCCCAGCAGAGCTGTTCTCAGGCCTTCCTGGGCCCCTGGAGTCCTGTCCCCTCCATAGGCAGGTGAACAAAGTGCTGAGGACAGCAGAGCCTCATCAGATTCACTAACCTCGGAGAGGGGGATGGGACAGGGGAGCCCATCAGGATGGAGCAAAGAGAAAGCATCAGGCATGCAGCCTCAGTTGTGTACTCACATGAGGGAGAAAAGCCCTTAACCACGCACACTACCCCGAGTTCCACGGGTCCTGGTTTTCGCAAGGAAAGTGGCAGTCCAGCTAGCATCTTAAGGGGTGACATAACACAGGGTAGTGGTTAGGAACACATGCTCGCTAATGCATCGTATGTGACCCCTGAGGCCTCAGTGCCCTCCTCCTAATGCAGTAGGATTGTAGTACCTCTTTCAGAGAGCTGTGAGGCTTCCCTCTGCCTCTGATAGACCTGGCATGATTCGAGTCTGCTTGGTGTACACCCTCAACAAGTAGAGGATATTTATTTTTTTGTATAAGCCGAGTTTTGAGTGACTCCATCAACAAAAATTCCTACTCCATGGACTCTTTGCCTCTCTCTCCTGTCTTCTCATACTTTAGAATTGGGGATGGTCAGGAAAGGTTAAGATTCAGCAGTAGCCTGAGGTTCTGAGTTTAGTAGAGGTTAATGACCTCTTGACAGATGTAGAACTTTTATTTCCACGAAATAGTAAACATGGCCACTATCACCAGGGTTTCTAGGCACGAGCTTCTGAAGTCTTCTCTGCAGGCCACAATTTGCCAAGAGAGAATGTACTTTTTTCTTAGCTGTCTGTAAAGCTGGGTGCAAAGCAGGAGGGTCATCCATGAGGGTCTGGACCAAAAGGACTAGTGGTTTTTGTTTTTGTTTTTTGTGGGACTAGGGTTTGAACTCACGACCTTGCACTTGCCAGGCAGGCACTTGTGCCACGGAGCTATCTGCCCAGCCCCAGACTAGTGGTTTTGCTGGCAATCATTCACAGAGTGCTGATTTTCCTTTTCAGTAAATGCAGAATAAAAACCAGGATTTAGGGAAATGTTTATTCATCCTTAGCCCTGATTAGTCTGGAGCTAGACCAGTTTTCCTGAAACTTCCACAGGGTCACCCTGTTTCCCAGGAACCAGCGTGAGTTCCACAGAGGTGGACAGAAGAACCCAGAAGCAGTCGAGAGAAGCCAGCTGTGCTGGACACTGCTTTGACCACAAAAATTTTGTTCTCTAGGGCTTTTCTTAAGGGTTTCTTGTGCTTAATACAGAGGGCTTTCAGCTCATGTTATTTTAACAGAATGATGAATTTGTCTCTTTTCGATGCAGGCCCAGTAGTTCAACAGGAAGACTCCATGTGGGCAGGCAGAACGAAGCCGAATAGGACAACAACTGAAGAGAGAGGAAGTTTCATCTCATTCTCAGAGCTGAGGAAGACAACTGAGGGCCCTGCTGAGGGAGCCAAACACAGAGACCCAAATGCCCTTCCCCTGAAAGAGCCCAATCCACCCCTTGCTCAGACCTCCCAAGGAACGAAGAGTCCTCAAGGGCTGGGCGCATCTTCAGCGCCAGCGCTCACACCTGCCACCGTGGGCGGACCATGGAGGACAGCACTTGGGTGCCAAGGTGAAGTGTTGCATTCCACCTCATCACTGAAGGCGAAAGGAGAAAACGATGCCACTGAGAAAAAAAGCTACACAGAAGAAGAGATTTGGTTGGCTGCTATGCAGCCTCCCTGTTCTCCTTCCAATTATAAACGAAGTAGAGTTCTTGGGACCTGTGCCTCTCAGGCCAAAGATGAAAAATTTGAAGGAAAAGCCGACCCTTATCAAGGTCATTCTTTAAGAAACAAGCCCCCTTCTGGCTCTCTAAGAAGAAGCAATGCGGTGGAGCCAGTGACAAGCCAGTGTTCTGTCAGGAAGAGGATGCTACAAGCGCCCAGGCTGCCTGGTGGGGTGTCTACTGCAGAAAACAACAGTAAAGACAGTGCAAATGAGAAAAAGACCCTTGGTTCAGGCCCCAAACCCGTTTCCGGGCCTGATGATGATCTCAGGTCTAAAAACACACCTAGGGATTGCATTTCTGTGACTGATAGGCCTGGTATCCGTGGCTATGAAAGACAGAGCCAGGGCTATTTAAATGGTTCTAGAAATTCTCCTAATTGCTTACTTTCTGATAGACTGGTAGCTTCAATGCCACCAATGAACTCATCTTCTAATGCTCTTGGATCATTGACGAGTACGGCTCCGAGCTGTGATCACGCTCCAACTGACTCATCAATGTCACCTGCTTCGGGTCACCCTCTGGACCTAGGGTTCGGTGCTTGCCAACCACTGCCTGCTATTAGAAGCAGGAATCCTCTTGCTGCTGCAGAAAACCACAGTGATTTTCCAGTAAACAATGAACAGGAGTCTGATGTTGGGGGAGCAGAGAACATTACACTACCCAGCCAGATCCAGGGAGCTCCAGTACTTTCAGATCTCTTACGAAGAAGTGCTCAAGGTGGCTGGTCCTCAGAGGATTCGCCTCTACCTTCTCTACCCAGAGGGAATTTACAGGGCCACTGGCTCGAGCTTGGGTCCCTGCAGGAAAATACACCTTTTGCTCTCTTTGTTGTATCAGAATCCCCAAGTCAAGATGATGGTTCTGGTTCCACAGATGACAAGAAAAAGACAGACCCTGAGAAACTCAAGAAATTGCAAGAAAGGTGAGGACTCCTCCTATTTATATACCTCATACGCATGCATGGTTTTTGTTTTGTTTTGTTTTGTTTTTTACTGCAAAAAGAATTGCTTTGAGTAGAGTCACAGGAATTTTGAATCATAGATAGGCCCTTCCTTGACATTTTAATGACTGGTTATTTTGAGGACGTTGTCCCTATTCTGTTGCTCTTCAAATATATATGCATAAAGCTTGCTGTTTCTGTTCTGTTCTTTCCATATTCCCCAAATGTTGTTCCTTGAAGCATGTAATTTTAAGAAAGGAAAGTCTGCTAGGTATAAGGGTTTCTGACAGCTGCACAGGGCTAACTTCTCCCCAGCAATTAGGGACGAGGATTTTTTTATGAAAAGGTTGCTGTCTCCCCAGAGAATGAACCATTGAGCACTCGAAGTTCACAGCTGTCCCTCCTGGGACTTGTGGCAAATCTAATGTTTCCAGGATTTGAACCTTCCAAACTAAAAGACTGGCTCCAAACAGTTACCATAGTTATGTCAGCTCCCCCAAGGCCTGCTGGAGGGTGGCCACTGCCTCCACTTTATGGCTCTCTCATGCACGAGGTAGAGAAAAACAAGATCTTTTAAAAATTGCCCTTTTCTTTGATCCTTCTGCTCTTGCAAGGTGACTTGGGATATTTTGCAGCTAGGAAATTGGATACTTTTTAAAGCCATCCCGAAATACGGCATCAGAACTCTACTGCTGCATGTGTGATAGGTGTTTACTAAGCCCAGTTTACTGATCTGGAAATTGATTCTGAAGGGGAGCCCTGTGTGTGGAAGGTGGTGTGGTTCGTGTGGACCATTAATTAGCCTATGTGGCTCACTTGCAAACGGGAATTCCATGGGCGAGGAGAAGGAAACAAAGGCTGTGCATGCATCCCTCCGTGTCTCTTATCCAACTCCAGAAATGAAGACGATTCTAGTTTGTCAGAACCTTTTTTTATCTGTAGCAAGAGTTACCAAAAGGGAGATCCATGGTTATGGACAGATGGGTGGACTGATGGACAGACAGACAGACAGGCAAGAAGCCCTAGACCCACCCATTCTCAGCTGTAACCCAGAAAGATACCTTCAGGCAGTCTGTCAGAAGTCTCTACAACCCTGGAGTGATGCCTTTGGGCTCAAAATAATTTCTTTTACATTGCAGGCACGTCTTATTTATTTATGTTATGGCTGGCTCAGTGTGCCCTGGTGGTGGGGCTGGTGCAGCATGTGGTACCGGGGATCAAACCATGGTCCCTGTGGTTGCCTAAGCTTGCCTACGCAGGTGCTTTAGACCACTGAACCATCTCACTGGCCCCTAAATTGCAGGCACTTCTAAGGCATGCTAATGTATTCAATAGCTATAGTTATGGGGGACTTAGTTTGTTCTTTTTTTGTGTGTTTAGTGAAACATATATTTTTCTCATTATTCCAAAAGTGCCTATTTTAAGACATTTTTTAAAGTTTATGTATCTACTTATTTATTTTTGGAACTGGAATCCCAACCCAGGACCTTGTGCTTGCCACGCAGGCACCAGGTAGCTGAGTTACACCTCTGCCCCCAGGAAATTTTTTTAAACAGCATGAAAGAAAAACACCTACACTACTGAAAACGTTTTCAGTCTTTTACCTCTTTTATTTCTTTTTTGTGGTGCTGGGGAGCCCAGACCTTCATGCTGAACTACACTCCAGCCCCTTTTTAAATTTGAGCCAGGATCTCACTAAGTGGCTAAGTCGCCCGGGCTGAACTTGAACCTGTGACCCTTCTGCCTCAGCCTCCCGAAGTGCTGGCATTACAGCTGGGCACCATCGTGTCCAAGACTTCTGTCTTTGCATACAGGTGCAATTTTAGGAAACATCAGTTTGCGCTCCCCGTGCTCCCGCCCCCTACCGTCCCCACACCACGAACAGTCCTGCACTGCATAACATTCCTTTGCTTTCAATTGTATTGTGTCCGGCCGGCAAGGTGATTCAGTGGTCTAAAGCACAGTTCGATCCCCGGCACCACATGCTGTGCCAGCCCCAGCCCCAGGGCAGACTGAGCCAGCCATAATACAAATAAATAAATAAATATAATAAAATTTTTAAAAAAATTGTATTGTGTCCGGGAGGTTTTCTGCCTTGTGCCTTTGCTATATGTATGGATGTGTTTATAAACCATTGTGTGTATTTTTGAACTCTAGAAGTGGAAGCTGTAGCTTCTTCTCCGACTTGAATTTTGGCGTTGGGTTTTTCACTTTCACCACATACAAGTGCATTCAGCTGTTCTGTCTGGCGTTTGGATTATTGTTATCTGCAAGCTGCGCTGCGTGGAGATTCTCGTCAGTGCAAAGACCCTGATGTATGGGAAGAACTCTCTGGGATAACTGGCTGAAAGGGGCCTGCTGAGCCAAGGGCAGCACACCTTCCACTGGACTAAGCAGCGCCGGTCTAGTGACTACCAGCCACGTCTGATGTGACACATCCTTGACAGGGCTCACCTGCATGGCCTTCCACCTTGTAGTCTGATGGGACTAGAGCGATACTGTAGCTTCAGCTTTGCATTTTCATAGCTGTTGATGAGGTCAGGCATTTTATGTGCTCTCTTGTGTTTCCTGTTCTGTGAAATATTTACAGTTTTTGTTTTTCTTTATTTTAGGAGTCCTTTATATATTTTAGCTACTTATCTAATCCACACACACACACACACACACACACACACACACACGGTGACCTGGGGGTGTACCTCATGGTGCAGTGCCTTCCTGGCAGGCATGCGTTCAATTCCAGCTACCCCTCAAAATAATAATCCTTTCACAGCTAGCACTGGAAATGTTTCCCAGTTGGTAGGTTGTCTTTCTGTGATGTATTTTGGTAAAAACAAAATCTTTGTTTACATGTAATCAAATGTGTTCCTCTTCCTTATGGATATAATTAGGTATCTCGTTGTCATTAAAAAAAAAAAAATACACTCCTAACCTAAGGTCATTATGATATTCTTCCCACTTTCTTTTAAAATCTCTAGCTTTACTTTGCACAAGTAAGATTTAAATGAAATGAAGTGGGTTTTATATTTGTGTGAGCTGATTTTTAATATATGAAGTGAGGTAGGCGTTATCTTTTCCCCTTCTAACCCCTCAGCCGTCCCAGGGTTGCCCCCAACCCCTGCAGTTCGGCACAGTCCCCTCTGCAGCGCAGGACGCGTCCCTCACGGCGCCCCGCACCCCACACCACCCCCAATCATTTTGTCCTTCTGACACCACACCCGTGTCTTGGCTCCCGCAAGCTTGATGAGTGATGATAGAAGGCCTTCCGCCTGTGGTGTTGCTGAAAGAGCCCTTGACCATGTACCTCAGGGACCGCTCAGTGGAACTTTTGTTGTAATCACATGGACTCTAGAGGTTTTCCTGGGAGAATGGACAACTCTGAAATATTGATCCTTTCTCTGATCACTGTGTCATCTTTAACGGCTTTCAGTGTGGTTTTGTGATTTTCTTCTAAAAGCCCTTCTATTTATCGTAGGTTCTTTTTTTACTGCTATTCGTTATAGAAACAATATTTTAAATTCTACTTTTAACTCTGACATTGACATATACAAATGCAAATGGACTATTTTCTCTATTTTTGCTAAGCCTTATTATTCGTTATAATGTTTGGCCTATCGATTACTATTTGGGTTTTCTATGTTTCAAACAATTCCATTCATGAATATTTTAGTTTCTTTCCTTCCAATCTTATATTTTTGGTACTTTTTGTTGTTGTTATTATTATATCCAATTGTTACAGGGTCTCACTATGCAGTTCAAACTTGTAGTGATCCTCCTGTTTTTTAGTCTCCCCAGCACTGGGATTACAGGCATGTGTGCCCACACCCAGACTTTGTGGCAGGGTTAGATCACACTGGGGCGAGGCTGGTGTGGCATGTGGTGCCGGAGATGGAAACCGAAGTTCCTGCACTTGCCTAAACTTGCCTTAATAGGTGCTTTAGTCTGTTGAGCTACCTCACCGGCCCTATTTTTGGTACTTTTTAATCTTAGGAGACATATAGCTTTTATATGTGTATATGTATGTATCCGTGTATATCTTACAGATGTGTAATCTACAGATAGAATTTAGATGACATAATATATGTTATATATTATGTAATTTATATGACATACAATTTGTAAACACTGTTGGATGTTTATTGTTATTTGAGCCATCTATTTTTTTGCATATCTGTAATTAATTATTTAAAATAGCTTCCTAGGATAACTTCCTTTAGTGTAACCTCTAAAGAGAGGGAGCCCACATTCTTAAGGTCTTCAATGTGTATTGTCAATTTACTGTTCAGGGAAGTTCTACACATTGTTAGTCTCCCCACTGTAGAGTTTTTTTCCTTGAACCCTTGCCTGTCCAGGGATTTCATGTTTGTAAAATGAGTAGCCAAAGATTATGATGAGCTCACTGTGCAGACTGTGTGGCCAGGGACAGTGAACTTTCTCTGTGTTTATTGTTTATTTTTTCATTTGTCACCACCCAATCATGTCCCCTCTCCACTTTTCTGTTACGATACTGAGACTGTTTTTAATCTATTAGGATATATAAACCTTTTAAAATAAAATCATTAGCAATCTTCTGCCAAATAATGGGCAGATATTTTTTCTCTTTCCATTTATGTTCTCTGTGAGAACACATAGCTTATGTTTCCAATATGTGGAATTTTGGAATTATTTATAATCAAAACTAGCAATGTATTCCTATGGCTTCTGCATTTCATGCTGTGCTTAGAAAATCCAATGATCTCTCAAGTGTTCATAATTGCTTTCTTCAGTATTTTTACATTCTTACGTTCTACATCATAGAGGTAAAAAATATAGACTTTGTTTTCTTATGGTCTGATTCCTGATTCTATCAACTATTTACTATGATTTTGGTCAAGTTCCTTCATTTCTAGAAATCTATCCAGAAAAATATATAGTCATTCATTCTTCAAAGAGCAGTGAGCCTGGCGTGGTGGCTCACATCTGTAATCCCAGCACTTGGGAGGCTGAAGCAGGAGAATCAGTGTGAGTTCCAGGCCAGCCTGGGTTACAAAAGTAAGCTCAAGGCTCACCTGAATTGCACAGCGAGACCCTGTCTCAGAAAGACAAAAGAAAGACAAAAAAAAAAAAAAAGCAGTGAAAATTAAATCAGGTTTTAAAGATTTATGTATGTTATAGAGTAGCTACACCATAGTAAGTCCCTAATACATAGAAGCTGCTTATACCTGTATTATATGGAATATATTCTGGCATACGGTATGAGGTGAGATTCTCATGTCTCCTGGTCAGTTGGCCCTCATCATTTTATCCTTTCCTTACTAGTGGGAAAGCCTTCCTTGGCATAAATTATCCCTCTGTCTGTCTATGAGCTTTCACGTTTATGTACTGTAGATCTATGAATTTTTAAAAATATTTTGTATAATCCTGTTCTTTTTTAAAATTTTTTGTCCATCCTAATTGAATTACATTGTCAGCAAATGTCAGCAAATTTGTGCCCCAATACATATTCAATATTTACAGATGTGCTGCAGAGATATAGATTAGATACATGGACATATAGATATAGCATATGTAGAGCAATTTTTTTTTTTTTTTTTTTTGTACTGAGGATCAAACTCAGTACCTTGCACTTGCCAGGCAGGCACTTATGCCACTGAGCTCTCTCCCTGGCCAGATATAGCTTATGTAAAGCTATATTAGCTTTAAAAACTTGATATTAAGTGCAAGATCTTGAGTTCAATCCCTGGTACCACACACACAAAAGAAAACCTTGATATTAACATCTTTTTCTTTTTTAAATGTATTTAGGACAGAGTCTACAGGGTCTCTCTACACAAATTGGACTCGTAGTGATTCTCCAGTTTCCCAGCCTCCCAAGCACTGGGATTACAGGAGCACACCACCACACCCAGTCTCATTCGCCATCTCAGTGCGCTATAGGAGCAGGGCTGTCAGGGCACACTGGGGATCGAACCCCGGTCTCTGCATCTGCCTAAGCAGGCGCTTTAACCCACTGGGCTATATGGCCAGCCCTTGATAGTAACATCTTACATACTTTATTCTTTTCTATTGAATTTGTCCATTTTTAGAAAGTGGTTATTCAAACCTCCTGCTAGGATGCCGATTCACTCATCCATCTTTGTGTTTATAGGACTTCTCCCTTTATCTGGCTCACAGGTGTAATGACTAATATGTTCTTGGTAGGCTGAGCAATGCTATATTTTCAGCTTTGAATTATACTTTACACATGGAATTTTAAAAATTTGTTAACCGCACCCTCTGGCTGCCCAGAGGTCCCACCTGTTCCTTTTATGTTTTACCTCATGGTGAGCCCAGGAGTTAACTCCTCCACTGCCTGAGCCGGGCATTTCAGATCGGTTGGCTGACTCTCGTCTCTTTTTGCTGACTGATGACCCCAGGTGTCCCATGAAGGAAGTCCCGGGTGGCTTAGTACAGAGGGGCAGCAGCCTAGTAACCACCGACAGCAGTATGCCTTGATCCCTCTGGGATCCTCTTCCCTAAAAGGGAGATGGTGTAAATGGATGATGTTCATAAGCTTATTTTTAAACTTCGGGCTTTCCAGAGAGTTCCCTTTTTTCCTACTGAGTTCCAGGGTGTTGGCTTGGGCAAAGGCACTGGGGCCTCTGCTGCACAGGGTACCAGCTCCCTGCCATTCTGAAGCAGGTTCTGAAGCAGTCGCCTTCTAACCCCACGGTCCATGCATTGGTGCCCACCCCATCCCCAGCTGGAGCCCCTCGGGGTCTGTCCTTCCCTCAGCGACAGCTTGCTCCTATGGCCACAGCCATGGCCACGCTGGGCTGCTGTTTCCTCTCCTCCTGTTAGTTGTCATCACAGTTTCTACTCTGTTTGTCTTCCAACACTGCTGTGGATTTGTCCTATGTAATTATCTGTTTGGGGCTTTCTAAGAGATAGGCACCTGGAGAGAGGCCCTGTGCCCGATATCCTGAGCTAATCCCAAAAACAAGCTTGCCTCTGTAATCCGGATGGAAAGCGATGCTCTGGATTATTAGCGAGGCCACTTTGAGGTGATAACTACTTGCTTCGTCATTTTTCCTTTGTTCCTGTGTTCTTTTTTGTCTCTAATTTTATTTGTGAAAATATGAGTTTTCCCCCAAAAAAACTATGATAGCCTGCTGATTCCCACTGATACCTCAGAGAAGGTGGAGTTGTGAGCCAGGCATCCACAAACTGTAAACCACGTAGGGTAGAGCCCAGACCACACTGCTAAGGGCAGTGGTCTTCAGACCTGGGCCAGGATGGCCAGGGCCAGCGCCCAGGCAGCTGTCTCAAAAGCACCTGCAGGCGAACCCCACGTTCTTTATTTTCATCTTAAAACCACTGACCTAGGCCGCCTGCTTCCAAAGGCTGTCTTGTACTTCCCTGAAGTTCTGCTATTTTCTATCATTTTCTTAGATTTTTCAGGTTTCCCTATAGTTTATCTTCATCCGCTGAGGCATTTATTCTGTAGCAGACTTGTTATTTTAGACTATTTATGTGCATTTTTATTTATTTTTTATTTAGTGGTACCAGAGATCAAACTTGGGACCTTTGGCCTGCGAGACAGGTGCTTGTGCCACTGAGTTATCTACCCAGCCCTCTAGACTATTTATGAAAACAGTGAACATTATCTTGAAGTGAATTAAAAGCTCAGTACTAAAATATTTGTAATGATTCAAACGAGCCCTAAGGAAGATTACAGTTCTGCTTCTCCTCATGGTGCTTCACTTTGGAGAATTGAACACACATTTCCATATCCAGAGCGTTGCCCCGATTTTCCTCTGCTTTGAGTTGGTCTCCAGCCGTCTTCTGTCCTTGATAGCCCCAAGCCCTGTGAGGAATCTAAAGAAAAGCCGAAGCTGTGCCTTGAACCCCAGCCAACTGTCCTTCACTTGCCGCTTGCGGTTCTGTGTCCGCGTTCATTGACTCTGCCTCTGTCCCGATCCAGAGGCTGACGCTCTGGAATGTGGACCTCGGCTGTTGGCGACAGTTGTGTGGCTGCCAAGCTCACGGTCCGGTGTGTTGGTTTGCATGCCCGGCACCTATCCAGGGTCCCAAGTGTGAGTGCCTTGCCAGCCTCCAGGGCACGGTACGGCTTGCACACAGGTGCGCCATCGCCCTGCACCCTGGCTGCGCATGACCCTGCACAAGTACAGTGCCGACGCCAACATGAGCCACTCCTAACTGTATACACAGAGGAAGCAGAGTCCTGGGAGATTAGAGACAGGCAGGCCTCGAGCCCAGGGATGCTGGCCCCACGGCCAGCAGCACATCGGCTCGCCAACTCCCTCCTTCATGTGGATCTACACCCTCAGTCCTTTCAAAATTTAAGTTTACATCTATTTGTTTATTTATGCATTCATTCATCCACTCAGAGGACTAAGGCTCAGTGGCCCAGCATGCCCCAACTTGCAATCCTCTGGCCTCAGCCTCTGGCCTAGACCTCCTGGAGGACCAAGATTGCAAACCTGGCCACCACATCCAGGCATCCACCTAGTCTGCTCACACACATAGCAACGACAGACTAGCGCACTGATTGTCAGTAATTCCACCTGAAAGAATTCTTTCCTAGGCCCTTCCACCCCAGGGAGAATCGGGTGAGCCCCAGGCGCCCCAGCAGGAAGGCCTGGGGCATGGCTCTCTTCCTTCTCCCACGAACGCCCTGAAAAACTGTATTTGCAGAAACTGCAAAGTGGCGACTCTTGGTCACGATCGCTTGTTTTCCATTTAGTCTCCTGGAGGAGGACTCCGAGGAGGAGGGAGACTTGTGCCGCATCTGTCAGATAGCGGGGGGTTCCCCAGCCAACCCCCTCCTGGAGCCTTGCAGCTGCGTGGGAAGCCTTCGGTTTGTTCACCGAGAGTGCTTGGAGAAGTGGCTCAAAATGAAAATAACATCAGGTAGGTGGGGAAGGAAGCCAACGACGAGGACATGTAATTAATCTGAGGCGCCACAGGGTGGGCCTCGGAGGCTTGTCAGTGGTTCCGGATTCTTCTTCAGAAACACGGCCTTCATACTGTGGGAAAGACAGGCATGTTTCGAGTCTGAGAGAAGAATCCTGGAAATGTGTGCCCCTGAATCCTGCTCCTACCTGAGGCCTGACCAGAGATGCTATGATCACTTCCCAGGGAGAAAGAGGCGAGGCAGGGCTGAGCCCCTGAATGTGCGGCAGCCACCTCCGCCCAGCAGGCCTCAGTAGAAGCAAGCCAGCAAGTTCATCGTGAGAGACCCCCACACACACACTCACACAGTTCTACTTTTATTTGGGGGGAGGAGGAGGAGGATGGGTGTCACCTAGGAAACCGTGCAGAGCTGCTGCAGCAGGGTGAGAATGTTGATTTGATTTTGTAAACCTCCATGGGCTGAGGAGATTTCCATGTGCTGATTTTGTCAGCTTGATCTTCTAACTGGGTGCTAAGCTTCTTCCCAGCTCCCTGGGGAAGTTGGCGTCTAAATATAGCCCCACTGGTAGATCAGTGGTAGCTCTCTTGGCAGCGAAGAGCTTTCTTTAAAACATGGGTTTAGCAATGAACACAACTTTAACAAGAAAAATAAGGCATTGATGCAAGCAACTCAGAAAATAAGTGCTGCTTGCCAGACGTGCCTCTCTGAAACTCTTACTGCATGGCCAAATCCTGTTTCTGTGGCCACACTGTCACCATTGCAGGGCACCTAAATGCCCTGGAGCTTTACCCTGGCCCCGAGTAGTCAGAGAATGAACACAGGGCACCACCTTCTTGTCCTCCAAGCTCTGCTTCCAGGTGCACATCTTTCCCTAACGTGAGAAGCGTAGGATTTGTCCTGAGATGTCTAAATGTGTATCCTGGTAGCAAGCAAATAACTGTTTGCAGAGCAAAACAAAAAAGTGGATTTTAGTTTCTAGTGCCTCTGCCACACAACGTTTTATCCTAGAACTTTGGTCTACAAAATATCTTGCAAAGAAAAAAGAATCTGTGAAACATGTCGTGAAAACGAAGTTAAATGCCCGTGCTAGCATGGGTGCATTTGGCAGAATTATGCTGAAGATACACAAGACGTTCAGGAACCAAAAACATGGCTGAATGATGCTAAAAAGGAAAAACCAACAAACAAAATGCAGATAACGAATTACTACTCATCCTTGTCTTTAAAAGTCTCCCTTATTTACTCTTTATGTCTTCAATGGGGAAATAGAGCTGGAATGTAAACCTACACGGGTCCTATTGGCTACACAGATGCAATAACTGCTAAGTCCTCTGTTCTCCAGTCTTAAAGTCAGCATCAGTCAAAATGCAGCAGCGGCCCTAAGAGGAAAGTGTACCGCGTGCGGCTGAGACTGAAGAGCCACAGCTCAGCGGCTCCGCCCTTGCACTGCAGAGCGAGCAAGAGCAGAAAAAGCACTGCTCTGAGGTGCAGGTTTTGATAAAAGCATCAACCCAGGAAGCCTTCTCGGGTCTGTCTTCCCAGGCTTAGGTGCTGGCCCTAGATATTACCATAACCTTTCTCGGTGGGAATGTCACATGGGTGGTAGTAAACGGAGACTTTTAAGCCGTTGACTGAGGCTGGCTTATGCTATTGAGTTAGTTCTCATGAATTGATTGACCAGGATCTATAGGAAGTCTACAGGAAAGCAAAGGAACAGGTCCTGTATTTACTCTTCTTCTAAAGACTTGTGTTGCAGGCTCTCACCTGCCGCGTAGCAATTCCAGGTTAATGAACCATTATGTTTATACTTCAAGAGAAACAAGGCTTGTCCTTTAAAAGTCATAGGATTTCACTTGCATGAAGCTTGCATAATAAATGATTGCAAGGGAAAGATTTTCAGATCACAGATTCAAGGCCGTTTTCTGCAGACTTTAAGCAAAGGTCTCTGAAGCTCAGAATTCACAGCACACTCACACTGAGTCTCAAAATGCAAAGTGCCACCTGTGTAAAGTGCCAGCACAGACAGATCTCAGACTATCTATACATATAATTCTCTGTGCATGCGTGGGTGTGCATGCACACGTGTACATGCCTGCATGTGTGCGTGTGTATGTGTGTGTTTGTAGGAATGGTGAGATCATTTAAGATCTAGTCTCACATACAGTTCTTTATTGAATTCAAGGAGGAGTTCTAAGTGCCGTGAAGACCTGCGAGATGTGTAAGCAAGACCTTCTCATCAACCTGGACGACTTTCACATGACCGAGTTCTACCACAAGCACCAGGAATCCCGGGTGAGAACCACTCCCCTTGCGCCCCACACACCCTAATGACGTAGGTTTGAGGAACAAGGCAGGAAACAACTCACTTGCCCTGGCCTAAGGCGTGTAGGGGGCCTGTGTGTGCCTGAGTCTGAGACTGTCCTGTGGCTCCCTTCTTTAAGAAGGCAGCCACTAAATCAGAACACTAAATAGCTGGGAAGTCTTGGCTGTCCTGGGCCAAGGATGCTCACTCACCTGCCGTCAGGGACAAGATGAAGACACTACGGAGGCCAGCTGGACACACAGAAATAGCCAGAAGCCTGAGGAAGTCCTACACCCAGATTTACTGAACTAAGTCAATAGCAAAGAGAAAAAACTCAGGCTCTTGGAGGAGATGGCCCCAATTTAAATAGCAAATAACTCTGGGATAACAAAGAATTGCTTTTTCCAAGATTAGTAAGCATGTAGTGAATGCTTACTGTGTGCTTTTTAACATTTGGGAAGCCAGTGTGCAGGGTAAGTAGAGAAACTCTATGGCAGCATTTGGATTGCCTACTGCTTTGAAGAAGTTGGTTAAGCTCAGGTGGAGAAGTTTGTGCCCAAGACGGTAGCCACGCACCCAGTCCTCAGGCACCAGGGTTTGGAGCACAAGTGCCCTCTCCGGTGTCAGAGCCACAACCCAGCCTGGCTAAGGAGAAGGCAGCTAGCTCCAATCCACATACGCTGAAAGTGTCAAATATGCACTAAATACTCCGTGCCAAAAAAGACAGAGTATAAAATCTCGTCTGATTTAATATGAAATGCAGAGTTTTAATCAAAACCGGGCAACTTTATCAAGGAAAGAGATTTGGAGCCGCAGGGATAATGATGCCCCATGCACCAACAACCAAAGCAGCCCAAGGTTTATTTAGTTCGCCGCTCTGTCCTGTGTGTTCAAGGGCCCGCATGACAGCCTTAGGTGGAAGGTGGTATCACATTACAAGAGACAGGGAGACACATGTCTGTGCTCTGATCTCCTGTCCCCTGCTCTTATAAGCCACCGGGATTCACTCAGTCATGATGATATTTTTTTTTTTTTTTTTTTTTAAATTTTATTTATTTATTTATTTGTTTGCTTGTTGTGTTTGTTTGTTTCTTTTATTTATTCCTTTTGTGGCTGGCTCAGCCTGCCCTGGTGGTAGTGCTGGCGCAGCATGTGGTGCCGGGGATGGAACTGCAGTCCCCGCAGTCGCCTGAGCTTTCCTAAGCAGGCGCTTTAGACCACTGAACCATCTCGCCGGCCCCATGATGATATTATTTAATCCTCATCACATCCCAGAAGCACTGCCTCAGTAGCAGTCAGAATGCCTCTAACTTTTTAGCACAGTTTATGATGAGTACGTTAGTCAGCCTTCGAACACTATAATGAAATGCCTGAGGCAATTACTTTGTTTTAAAAGGTTGTCTCATAGAGATTCTGATCCAAGACTGAGTGGTCCCATTATTTTGGGCCTCTGCCAAGCACATTATGGTAAGAATACGTCGTGGAGAAAACTGTTCACATTGGGAGCCAGCCTGGGGCCCCTCAGTGCCCTTCAAACACTGCTTCTGTGACCTTAGGACCTCTCCTTAGGCACCACCTCCCTCCTAAAGCCTCCGCCACTTCCCACTAACACCACCCTGGGGTCCAAACCATGACACATTGAACTGTGAGAGATACTAACTCAAACCATAGCAATGAAAATTAATTTAAATTGAAAAACATGACCCTTTGGGGGAAACAAGCCATGGCCAGCCCACAGCATGCACCACACTTCAAGGACAGCGTTCCTTTCGGTTCAGCATGGAGAAGCTCGGAAGTCTCCACTTCACCTGCAGCCAGTAAAAAGTCCAGCAGATCGAAAAGTCACCAACCCTTCTTAGGTCCACAAGAAAAGGAAGCCATGGCCCATAAAGCTGGAGAGACAGAGAAATAAGGAGGATCACAATTCCCTGAGCAAAGACTGGCACTCGGGGACCTCGGTGGGAACCAGTGCTGGGTACAGAAGCTCCAACTGCAATCAGCAGGTGCTCGGGTTCCTGCAGTGTGGACAAAACTGAAAGCCGAAAACTACAAGGGAAAACACATGTTCTTAGAGTGAAGATTGGAGAAGAATCCCTTCACACTTCTGACAGGAACAGGAGAAAAGGGAAGCATTTTGACACAAGTCAGAGGACTCTTCTGTCCTCAGGAGAAAGGTTTTAACCAAAGCCTAACTGGACTGGGAGAAAAGGAGTCCCAACTCCAGGCCCTGGTAGCCGTCTGCCAAGCAGACTGAAAAGCGTGCATGGAGTGCACACCCAGGCACCCAGGCTGCGGGGGACACGAGACCTGCTCAGAGCATGCAGGGACACTCCCTTCTCCTCACAGTTTACCGCGATTTTGCTGGACACTGTACAGAACAGTTCCTATTAAATCGTGTCCAATTACCAAGGTTAAAAAAAAAAAAAAAAAAAGGCAGCTGAAAGGTGGAAAATATAATCAACCCAGAGAGACGAAGGGAGCCACGGAACTAGGTTTAGACACGGCAGAGGCATTTGAGCTGCCGGACCAGGAGTGTAAAACTGTGGAGGACCACCTGAGCAGCTCTCCTTGTGTCTTTGAAAGAAGTGAAAGAAGAGCAACTGTCTCCATTTTGCCTGAGCCTGACCCTATTCCCTCCTATTGAAATGTACAGAGCTGGCTGGGACTTCTCTTTTTCCTTTCAATTGGCCTTAAGCAGTGTG
Source organism: Capromys pilorides (assembly GCA_004027915.1). NCBI lineage: Eukaryota > Metazoa > Chordata > Mammalia > Rodentia > Capromyidae > Capromys > Capromys pilorides. The sequence goes on from PVKN010004766.1 coordinate 27,669, forward strand.
TAATGGTCTAGCTGAGATGCTGATGGTAATTTTTGAAGATGGCACGCGTGTTTCCCTGGTGAAAGGACAAAGAGCCACTGCTCCACGGTGTCAGCTGGGATCGAGCCTCGAGATAGAGGCTCTGACTTCCTGGGGCTTGAAATATTACACATCAGAGCTGAAGCACCAGATCCCCAAAACCTCATTATCCTTTCAATTGGCCTTATTGGTCTAGCCAAGGCGCTAGTGGTAAATTTTGAAGATGGCGCACGTGTTTCCCTGATAACAGGATGAAGAGCCAATGCTCCACAGTGTCAGCTGGGATCGAGCCTCGAGATAGAGGTTATGACTTCCTGGGGCTTGAAAGATTACACATCAGAGCTGAAGCACCAGATTCCCAAAAATATTAGATACTGGCTCAATAGCATAATGCAAATTACTTCCTTTGTGTATCTGAATATGATGGAGGTGAATGCGGGCCTACCTAGCCCAGCTCACAGCTCACCTTCTTCCCACAATTCCCTTCAGAGCTCACCTTCCCAAAATTCCCTTCAGCGTGCACCTTCTTTCCAAAATTCCTTTTCACAAGCCACTCCCCTTTCTCCAACGAATAAAGCCCAAGTGCATCCCTGGGTCACGCTCTTGGTTCCAGAAACCGCTTTCATGGTTGGACCTAGGGCCCCTTGGCTCCCCATTAATTGTATAAATATGTTTTAGTGTCTTTGTGGTCGCCGTCGGTTGCGCTGGGAGTGGTAGATTGGAATTAAGTTGCTGGAATTCCAATAATGGATTTTAGGAATATAAGTTTATGCTTCTTGGGCCAAGGTGGGAACCAGGAAGGGGTCTCCGACAGAAAACAACTAAGATTTGTGCACTAAAAGCTCTAACAGATGAAGAAGAGAGCATTTCAAGGATAGGAAAACAGAAAGGTGGAAATTCTAATAAGGAGAAGTGCAACAGACCAAGACACTGTAAAGGGAACACAATGTGCCCTGGATGAGCTGATTGGCGGACTTGACACAGACAGGTATCTCTGAGCTCAAGGTATCTGTGCTTTTCAGGATACGCTGAGAAGCAAAGAGAAAAACAGTAAAAGAAAAAAAAATATGTGAGCCTTAGGACACAGAAAAATTATAGAAAAAGTATAAATATTGTCAGCTGTCTATCTCTCTAACGAAATGCCCTAGTTAATTAACTTATAAAGGGCCGGCGAGATGGTTCAGTGGTCTAAAGCGCCTGCTTAGGAGGGCTCAGGCGACTGCGGGGACTGCAGTTCGATCCCCGTCACCACATGCTGTGCCAGCGCCACCACCAGGGCAGGCTGAGCCAGCCACAAAATGAATAAATAAAGAAACAAACAAACACAACAAGCAAACAAATACAGAAAGAAAGAAAGAAAGAAAGAAAGAAAGAAAGAAAGAAAGAAAGAAAGAAAGAAAGAAAGAATTTAACTTATAAAGAGAAACTATGTTTTGTCTCCTAGCTTTGGAGGTTCAAGCCCAAGCTAGGGCACACCCACTGGCTGGGGCCTCTGGTAGGTGAGTCAGAAAGAGGAGGCAGAGGGCACAGCAGGCTGCCTGCCTCGAGCTTAGGAGGCCAAAGGGGAGAGCAGCCGTGGTCACACGATCCCCTAGAAGGGGACCGCTCCTGAAGGTGCTCCATCACCCCCGCCCCGAAGCACCTCGCTAGGGATCACAATCTTAATATTTGGATTTTGGGGGGATGCTTCGTATCCGAGCTGCAGCAGTGTGATGAACACAAGGCAGAAAGGCCAGAGGAGAGGAGGGAAGCCAGGCATGGTGGCACATTCGTGGAACCTCAGCTCCCACAGAAGCTGAGGCAGAAAAATTACAGGTTTGAAGCCATGTAACAGCACACTGTCGCAAAATAAGATATGGAAGGGCTGGGGAGGTAGCTCGGCGGTCTAAGCACCTGCCTGGCAAGCTCGAGCACCTGGGTTCGGTCCTCGGTACCACATGCTGGCGCCTCGCCATGCCGTGCTGTCCCAGCCACCAGAACCGGGCGTGGTGGTGCACCCATGTAATCCTAGCTCTTTGGATGCTGAGACAGGAGGATCACTACGAGTCCAAGCTGTGTAGTGAGACCCTGTACCAAATAAATAAATTTTGAAAATGAAAATATGGGAATGTAACACGGCAGTCTTGGGCACAAGGACTTACCTAAGAGGAAGAGAAGGAGAAAGAGGAAGAGGAGAGTGAAGAATTATTTGAAACAATAATTGCTGAGAATTTCCCCAAAATTAATGCGAGATGCCAAACCAGAACCCTAGGAGGCACAGAATACTCCAAGCAAGATCTAAAAAACAACAACAAAAAAAAATCCTCCTGCACCATGACATATCATATCAAAATATGAAAATTGAAGAAATTAAAAGGATAAACAAAAATGTCTTGGGGCCAAAGATACAGCTCAGTGGCAGCCCGAAGAGCATGAGGCCCTGAGTTCAATTCCTGATGCCCTCTTCCACCCCAAAAATTCTAAAAGATGCTAAATGGAGTTGAGTAGGAGAGAGACTCGCTTCTGATTTCAGGCCATCAACCCACCTCAAAGAAAAATAAAAATTGCTTCGGACTTTGCAGAAACCATCTGAGCAAAGTGAAATACAGTAAGGGCTCAAGAGCCGCAAGACTACACCCTGAAAGACTGGGTGAAAGATGTGAAAGGGGAACAAAGACTTAACGATGGAAAAAAATGTCAGCTGTCACACTAATAACTGCATTCTAATCGTCCACCTCATGACTTACCAGTCAGGGCCAGGCCACACACACCGTGGTGTGTGCCACGCAGGCTACGTGTGTCACAGGCTCTGCCATCTGGGCTCGTGTGAGCGCAGTGTGACGGCCACGTGGCTAGGAGACACCTTTGCAGCATACTTCTCCTGATGTGTCCCAATCAGTAAGTAGCGTGTAGCTATAACTGCACGTCAGAATGATGTTCTGCATGTATTGGGTTAAAAATACATCGTTCATATTAATCCCAATGATTTGGTTTTGCTTGTTTAATGTAGTGTAGCTACTAGAATTTTTCACATTGTTTTCAGATTATTCTTTCAAATTTGATTTTTCTTTTCTTATTTCATTTTCTTTATCTATTTATTGTATTTTAGTACAGGGCCTATAGGGTCTCACTACACAGATCGGACTCAAAGCCCGATCCGCTGAGCTATCTGGCCAGCCCTAAATGTCATTGGTTTTTCTGACTTCCCCCGTATTGTGCTAGGTGATTCTGACCTAGAAAGTTCCGAGCACATAACAAGCAATCAATAAACACTGGCCAGATAGGCATAACCCAGCGCCACCACTATAACTTAGAAATGCTTTCTGCACAAAATGATTCTGAAGATGGTTAACAGTCATGGCTATGAAGCACATGATTTTAAAACTGAAATCATTGGGGTTTTTTTGTTTGTTTGTTTGTTTCGTGGTACCAGGGATTGAACTCAGGACCTTGCGCTTGCCAGGCAATCACTTATTGTACTGAGCTATGTCCCCAGCCCCTATGTAAAATCATTGTTAACAATCAAAATGTCAGCCTTCTAAGGGGGACTCACGTCAGCTTCTACATTGTCAGCCTGGGTCTCGACCTTTTCCTGAAAATATTTTGACAGCTGCGTTAAAATAGTGTCTGAATGTGGGCAACTTTAAGTCCTAAGGTGCTAGGCAAACAAGGTAAATATTGCAGTAATTTTATTACCGCAATAATAAAACCAGTAAGCTTGATGGTGTGAACATGGCGCCACAGCAGCGCTGCAGAGCTTGAGCAGCAGGAGGTTGGAGAAAGGAAAGAAAAGGGAAGGGTAGGGAAAAGGGAAAGGAAAAAAGGGAGGGGAAAGGAAAAAGGAAAAGGAAAGGAAGGGAAGGAGACAAAAAGAAGGAACAAGGGAAGGGCTGTCTCCTAAGTCGGTTCCGCATCCTGGCCTCGGAGTCGGCTGTCTCTCTTCCCCAGGACCCAAGGGCTGAGCGGAAACCCAGGAAGCTCCACATTCTCGACTCTGAGAAGACCGAAGTCAAAGGCTTAAAAGGAGCCAGGCCTTCCAAGTGTCTGGATTCAGGGTGCCAGCTGGGTGCAGACGGGCTTATCTCCAAAAGCAGATTGTTCTAGCAGGGGACGCCTGGTGGCCTCCTGAGAAGGCCTTGTACGAGGCTGCTTCTGCAGAACATGCCGGTTCCCCCGCAACGTTGTGAGCCCAGAAGACCCAGCCAGTCGAATACTTGTCCCCTAGAGACACCCTTGGCCCCAAGCGCTTCCTGTTCTTCCTGTCCTGAGCGCGGCCCGCTGCCACTTCCCCTTCTCAGTGGTCTTTGTAGACGTGGCCACAGTGGTGCTAGCATGCTTGCTCTCAGTAGGCTGAGGGAGCCTGTTTCGCAGGAAAGCACATCAGCTTGGGCTAACAGCTGACCCTCAACCCTAGTATCTTCCCCAGAGGTGCTGTGTGACCCTGGTTCAGCTATGTAAAGAACAGGGGCAGGTGTAGGAAAAGATGCAAGTGCAGCATCTAATAAACCTAGTGACAGAACTGCCACATCAGAGCCACAGAGTTGCCCAACTTCCTTGTCACCAGGGACCAGACTGGAATCACCATGAAAGAAAGCCACCTGGAGCATGCAGGTGTCACACCTGTACCCTGTCCTGGTGGATCCTCTAGGAGGAAAGAGAATGGCCGCCCACACATGCTGGTAGGCACTTGTGTTCATTACAGTAGCGAGGCTCTGGGCAGGGTGAGTGAAGGGTAAGAGGAGCAAAAGAAAGCCCCAGGAATAAGGCCAGGCAGTGAACCACCCTGGGCCTGATGGGACAAGGGGCCCTCCCAGGAGAGGGACAACTGTGTCTGGCTGGGAGGGGCAAGCACTGTGGCTGCACCACTTTCCAGCAGAGGAATCCAGCTCCTCCTCCTCCACCCTCAGCCAGCTAAAACCAAACCAACTGGAAAGCCAGAGGAGGCCCAGTGCCGCCAAC